>CAUYSK010078618.1:0-39804 GCA_963575035.1 Avahi laniger | reverse complement strand
TAATCCTAGCACTCTGGGAGGCCGAGGTGGGCGGATGGTTGGAGCTCATGAGTTCGAAACCAGCTTGAGCAAGAGCGAGACCCCGTCTCTACTAAAAACAGAAAGAAATTGGCCAAACAACTAAAAATAGAAAAAATTAGCCAGGCATGGTGGCTCGTGCCTGTAGTCCCAGCTACTCGGGAGGCTGAGGCAGGAGGATCGCTTGAGCCCAGGAGTTTGAGGTTGCTGTGAGCTAGGCTGACGCCACGGCACTCTAGCCCAGGCAACAGAGTGAGACTCTGTCTCAAAAACAAAAAAAAAAAAGCGTGGGGATCTAATTTGACTTTTGCCATTTGTTAGCGCCATGACCTTGGGCAAGTAATAGAAGCTTTCCAGAAAGTGCCTCAGTGTCCCCCTCTGTAAAGTGGAAATTAACGTTTGACTAGATTCCTCACGAAGCTTTTTGAAAAGTACGAAGTGCTCCAAATTATTTTAATACCATACAAATTCTCTAGACATTTATGGAGTCTTCTAACCGTGGGACACTGCCAGGCACTGGCAATATAAAGATGAAAAAAAAGGCCACTGAATTCAAGTGGATAGTACATTCTGGAGGGGAGACGGAAATGTGGTAGGCAAAGCTGCGTAATTCAATGTAACAATTAGCGTGCTTGTCGAATAGCATGCTGCTGTTAACCCAGGCAAGGGAAAATTTAAATATGTTCAGAGGTGGGGGGAGAAACGCAAGCAAGAAGGTGACAGCAAAAGTAGTATGAGGTAAACACGGATGGAGCTTTGTATGTCAGGTCTTCTAAGCACTTTACATATATAATCTTGAGTGAGCCTCACAACCACCTTGGGGGTAGGTAGGTACTGCTATCTCCATTTTATAGATGAGGGATCTAAAGTTCAGAGAGGGACTCACTCAGAGTCACACAGCTAGTGAGTGGTAGAGCCGGACTTTGGCTGTGGGATTGATCCCAAGACCTGGATCGTAATCTTTCCATAGCTATCTCTACCTTAACTGTGACACCATTCCTGACCCTCCCGCAGCAGGCACGCCCCTCCTCTGTACTTCCACGCTCGTCTCTTCACACTGCCATCTAACACTCCCATCATATTGTCATTACTTACATGTCTGCAGTAAGTACCTAGTAAACAGCTGGTGTTTCATAAATGTTTTCTTAATGGATGAAATAAAGAATGAAATTATGCTAGGTTTCAAGAGACAAAAACAGGAATTCACCAAGTAGTTTGAGGGAAACTATCTCAAAAGTAGAGGCAGCACCTTATTCATTCTTTTGTCCCCAGAGTTCTGTACTTATTACAGGTGCTTAATAAATGTGTAATAAACTCTAGGCACAGGACACAGTATGAAGAAATGCAGAGAGATTTACGACTACACAGTGAGTTTGAGCAACTTGGCCTGCGTGAATCACAGAGGGTGTGTGGGAACGCAGAAATGCTTCTCAAATTATTCATAGGGAAAGACCAGCTTTTTTAATTTCTAATTCATCATGCGCCAATACTTTTATAAAATGCAGCAAAAATGAACTGCTAAAAATTGAACAAAATGCAAGTCCAGTTCTTTATTAGATTCAACAAATGTAACATGACGGTCAAATTGCTATAAAAATTACTAAATGTGTACTCTCAGTGTCTGTACTTATCTATTAATAGTTGCAGACTGTTAGCAAAGAGGTCTGTCTGTCTGCAGGCCACACTTTGCAGCCCTGTGGGGGCAGGGCAGGGGCTGCTGTGTGGAGCTGCAGGAAAGATGAGCTCGAATCCTGCCACAAGGGAAAATGAGATAACAGTGTTCGCTGAGGATTCCCGTGTGCCGGGCACTGTTCGGAATGCTTCACACCTATTAACTCACTGCATTTCATGACCTGGCTGTGAGTAGGTGCTATTGCCCCCCCATTTTAGAGATGGGGACACTAGACGCAGAGCAGTTAAAAACATTTCCAAGATTCCAGAGCTGGAAAGCAGCACGGTCAGGCCTTGAACCTGGGCAGTGTGAACCTTAACTATCAGACTACGATGGCTTTGGAGAACCCACAGACAGCTTTCAGCCAGGAAGTGACCCCTTCAGATCTAATTTTTAGGGAAATGGTTCTCGTGGCAGTGCCAAGGGTAGGCATCAGTCAGAAGCCATGACAATAACCCAGGCAGGAGGCGCTCTGGGGGGGAGGGTGCAGACATAGGGGCTGTTCAGGGGGGTAGATGCCACAGGCTTTGGCTGGGCGCAGGGGTCTGAGCTGGAGGAAGTGTAGATGAGGGACGAGCTCCAGATGACTCAAGGGTTCGGAGCTCGGCAACCTAGGTGGATGGAAATATCTTAAACTAACTTAAAGAAGGGAGGAAGAAAAGCAGGTTTTGAGGGGAAGATGATGAGATCAGTTTTCAACACTGTCTACCTGCACTTGGAGAGCCCTAAGAAAGACAATCTACAGTTGTGTTTTGGGAAAATTCTGCAGACTGTGATCTTAGTTTACTGAATTCAGGCAGTTACTATTTTTACTCCAGTTCTGCTAAACCACTCTCCTCCTCTTCTCCTTTTCCCTTTGCCCTGGTTATACTTACAATCGTTTAAAAAGCAGGAGCCCCCCAATCCCAAACTTTCCTCCCTCTGAAAATAACACACAGGGCATATCCAGGGTACCACACTCCTTGCCCTCTACAGCTTATTTGTGAACAAAAAGCAGATTTCTCTATGAAGGCTTCTTTGCATTTTCAATAAATTCAGACTCTTTACAACGGCCTACAAGGGCCATATGATCGGCCCCTGCCTACTTCTCCAAATTCAGCTCCTACCATGCACTCATTCTTTGTTCTTTATGCTCCTACTGCAAGGGCCTTCTTCTTGTGCTCAAACACCTAAGCTTGTTCCCAGCTCAAGGCCCCTGCGCTGGCTGTTCCCGCTACCTGGAATGCTCTTCTCCCAGATTTCACCTGGCTGCCTCCTCTCATGTGGCTCTCAGCTCAAATGGCACCTCCACAGAGTGGTCTTTCCTGGCCCCATCCCCAACCCATCTCTCACCATCTCAGTCCTCCGCCTTGCTGCCTTCACAGTACTCACCCTGCCGGAACTGATCTTGCTCATGTGGTTTTGACTCAGGAACTTTGTGTATCTTGTTCACAGCTATATCCCCATAGGGCAAACAACTGGTAAATATTTGTTGAATGAAAATAATCATCTTATTAAAAATCGAAAAAAAGATGAAGAGATGGGGCCTTTGTCCACAATGAGCTAAACTTCTAATAGGAAAGAAATATCTGAGTACAAGAGACAACACAGGGCAATGTCTCCTCCCCTGCGTCCCTTCCCCGCCCAGAAGGCCACTGCTCCAGTCAGCCCACCTGGTGCATGTCTCTCCTGTTGTACTCTTCACGCGGTACTATCAGGGCTGCGGACGGGCACCATGGCGCCATGAAAAGAGCCCCGACATATCTGGACTCAAAGCAGAATGCCACTACCACTGCCTCCCTGAACCTGCTTCCTCACCTGCAAATGGAGCCAGTATTCCCTACCTCAGAGGCCTATGACAAGGACTGAGAAAGTATATGTGAAGTTCCTAGCACATGCTGGTACATAGTTGGCACTCAAAGGTAACAGTCATCACCATTATCATCAAATTTACTGCCGGGACACTGTACTCTCTCAATAAGGGTTTGATCAATGCATGTAACTGTACAAATAACGTCAATTGAGATTAAAGGTGATGGGTATTATGTGACCACTATGATCATAATGTCAATGATAATTATAATGATAGTTAACACCTGGGCACTTACTATTAACGCCCCTCCCCCCCTCCCCCACCCAGTGCTTTACATACATCAGCAGCTCCTTTATTCCTAAGCCAAGAGTAGTATTCTGTCAATTCTAAGCAGCATATCTTGTTCACATTTTAACATCCCTGATATTGGTATGACTCTTCATGGTAGGCAGAATGCCCCTGGTTTGGGTGGAGAAGCTGTGGCCTTGGGGCCACATGTGGCCTTCTGGATCCTTCTGGATCCTTGCCACAGCCTTCTGACTGAATCCAAACTTCACAGAACAAATCCCTTTATTAAAATAATTTATTCTGTAAAATTTGGATTCTGTTGAGGGCCCGTGCTTGGGTTCTGGAAGGCCACATGTGGCCTCAAGGCCACAGGTTCCCCACCTGATGTGTGAATATGTTACATTACATGGCAAAAAGGACTTTGCATTATGCAATTAAGGTTATAGATCTTAATATAGGGGGAGTATCCTATAGGTGAGTCCAATCTAATCAACCTAATCAAGTGAATTCTTAAAAGCAGAGAATTTTCTCTGGCTGAAGGCAGAGAGATGGAGCAGAAGGGACATCAGAGAGATTCCAAGCATAAGAAAGATTTGTCATGCTGTTTCTAGCTCTGAGATGTAGGGCTCAAGAGTAAGGACCAGAGCAAGGTCTCTGAGAGCTGAGGGTGTCCTCCTGCTGAGAGACAGCAAAGAAATAGGTCCTTAGTCCTAGAACTGAAAGGAACTTGACTCCACTGACAATCTGAATGAGCCTGGACATGGATTCTTCCCAGAGCCACCCAATAAGAGCCAGCTGGCCAACACCTTGATTTCAGCCTCATAAAACCCAGAGGAGAGAAACCAGCCAAGCCCACCCTGATTTTTGACCTACGGAACTGTTAGATAATACATTTGTGTTGTGTTAAACTGCTCGATTTGTGGTGATTTGTTATAGCAGCCATAGAAAACTAATACATTCTTAACAGTTGATGTTGGGTTATAGTTTAATCATCAGCATTTTTTTTTCTTTCTTAGTGGCACACGTATAGCATAATGGCACATCTCATAATTGATGGCATCTTAGATTTGTTGAAATACGGTGTTATTATTTCTGTTTTGCTAATGGGCAAACAGATAATTCTCAGAGATCAGGTGATTTTCCCAAGAGATTTAGACTGTAAGCTCAAGCTCTAAACTACCATGTATGCTGCCAGAGAGCTGGAAAGGGGTTGAGCATCCTGCCAAAAGGCCAAGGAACAGCTAACATGACCTCTCCCAGGCCTGTGTGACATCGGATCCCTAATTCAGTTGACCACAAAGACCCAGGTGGATCTGGAAGCATTCATTCATCCACTATTGATCTGGTACCCAAAGGTGCTAGGTTATCCTTTTTGGTACTAGGGACAGAATAACAGACCAAGATCCTGTCCTTATGGAGTTGACACCATAGTGAGGCAGATCAATACTATCGCAATAGATTGAGATAAGCACTAGAAGGAAAACAAAGAATCCAGGGAGCTTTAAACCAACCTTCACAAAAGTCAGAACCTGTAATACAGATTCAGGAGCTGAAAAGAAACAAAGAACTGGGCCTGGAAGATAAGATCCTCTCTTTGGGATCTTTCATGGGCCACTCACTGCTAGTGTGGAACTCTGAGAAAGTTGGTTTTTTGTTGTGGTGGATTTTTGTTTTTTAATGGAGACGTAGGCCAACTTTATACGGGCCTGCCTCTTATGAATTTCTAAAAACAAACAAAACCACAGCCATCTTTTCACGAACCATAATTTCCCTCTCTTTTGAGGGAATTCGGTTTTAAAAAGATGAAAATTAATTTTATATTCAAACAGTATCCCAAGAGCTGACTGAAAGAGCACCTCAAGAAGAAAGATGTTTCTGTGCAACTCCCAGCCCATATCCTTTGTAGAATCCTGAGCTCTGGCCTGTCTTCTTACATTGCACTTTCATCTTCTCTTTCTCCTTGGAAATAGAATAGACAGCTCTCTGATGGTGAAATCAAAGGAAGAACAGGAGCCTGATTCAGGGAGAAAACAAACAAACAAAAAAATGCGGCATGTATAAACCTTCTTTCAGGAGATACATGAAAATGGAAAATTCTAGATTTCTTAAAAGATTTTGCAGGAAATGCCATTGAAACATATGTTCTCCATCTCTCTCTCTTGTTTTTGTTGGAGAGGGAGAAATTCTAGACTAGAAGATCATCTTCATCGTGGTTTTGGAGAAGCCCCAGTTTAATAATACCATTAGCTGAAAACTATTTATAATTCAGACATTAGCAACTGGCATAAAACCCTACTTTCCACTTCTCTTGATTTTGCACTGACAATTTGGCAGCCCACTCTTCCCTTAGGCCCAAAAAAGCCATCACATTCTTAAGTCTGTATTTAAGAGATTCTGACAGAGATGTATGCAAGAAGAAAGGTCAATAATGCCCACAGGAGAGTCTACCGGCCTACACAACATGCAGGAAAAGATGCACAAATGGCCCCAAACCTCCACCCACTTCACTCATAATCAGTGGAATTTAAACTATTTTAAATTACCATGTCTTACCAACCAGATTAGCAAAAGTAAAAAGAGCTGACATTCTCCTTGCTGGTGGGCCTGTAAGCAACCAGCCTATCCAATGCATTGCCAATGAGAGGGCAAAATGATTCAACCCTTCCAGAGGGGGACTACAGAGCTCTGTGATTCTTCAGTCCCACTTCTGAGAATCAACCTTTAGGCACACCCTCACAAAGGCAAATGACTTACTACACCTTTATCACAGCACTGGTTGTAAAAGCAAAAGACTGGAAATATCCCAAATGTCCCGCGGTAGGGACTGATCAAATAAACCATGGCACATCCACGATAGAAAATTATGTTGTTGGAAAGAGAGAAAGAGAGAGACAGAGAGATGTCTGATATCTCCAGGACATACTGCTAATTTAAAATAGCAAGGCACAGAAGAGTATATATATTAATAATATACCAGCTTTTATGAGGAAAGGGGGAAGAATAAAAATATCACATATTCTTATTTGCTTGTATTTACAAATTGCTGCTTGTAGAGAATATGGGAAAGGCTTGAATGTGGACAAGCAGGGAGCAAGATTTTTCCAGTGTTTACCTTTTTGTATGGTTGTGAGGTTTTTTTGGAGACCATTTAAATATATTTCATATTTTTAAAAAATGAAAAGGTTATATAAGCTATTTTTCCAGGAGTGTGAAGAACAGGACAATAACAGCTTGGAAGAAACAAAGGTAAGGTGGAGTTCAACCAGCTCAGAAGAAGGCATCTGGAAAACCTGGGTTTAGGAAGGTTAAGTTCTCACATGAAAGTCAGGAAGTCAGAGAAATCTCAGTCCAGAGTTCAGAAGGTAAGCGCAGTGAGGATGGAGGTTGATTTCTGCTCAGTTTTATGTCACCTGCTGGGGATGGGTGGGTCTGAGTGCCCTGATGTTTATTACAGCCAGAAGGAAGTCAGAGAACTGTAGGTGAATGGGAGGCAAAGACAGAAAAACCAGGATTACCTCCCAGGCAGCCTGCCAGGGGCATTTATTTACTCTCTGGATTTAGACAGTAATGGCTGAAGCATGCTACTCATCAAATATTTATGTTAAAAAAAAAAAAAAGGAGGGCAAATCATGTGCTAGAATATTCTGCTTCATTCAACAGAGAAAAATTCCTGAAAAGATGAGGCTCCTAGAATTTTATAAAATCAAATCATCCTGTAAATGCAATAGGTGAGTTTGCTACTTAAAGACATTCTGTAGGGAATTCTTGTTAGGAATTGTCATATTATGCTATTTCTGCTCTGGGAATCTGAGTTTGTCTGAAGAAGGCTGAATTTAACCACATTAAATGCGAAAGACATTCACGTTTCTGCACCTGTTGGCTTTTTTCCATAAGGTGTAGTCTCTCCATAAATGACCACAAGGCCAAGGTCCGAAGCATGAACCAGCACCTTTATACTCAGAACCACTGACTGCCTTAGCAGTGAGAGCCACTAAACACAGCTGATCCTACCTGCTGTACAAATGCCTCCCAAGAGAGCAGCCAGGAAGAGGAGTTAATTCTGATAGTCAGCTTTCTAAAAGATCAACTTAAAACAGAAAGCATGCAAGAAGTGCCCATTGGCACTAACAGGGACACAGATAAACTCTCTTTCTTACTTTTTGGTAGTTTTGGCAACAAGGCTTCCCATTTCTTAGCCTAAACTAGAAAAGTCTTTTTCAGAAGCAGCAGCTGCTCATAGGTAAGTTCCAAAGGCTCCTGCAGCCACTGCCGCTCACACCTTGTCCCCAGGGAAAGGGTCTACAGCTAGTCAATAAATAACACAAATCCCTTTCCTCATTCCCAGGAGTTACTATTACTCCACTGTCTGCGCCAGGCAGACTACGTAAGGCGTGCAGGGTACCTCGGCATGTATTAAGTGACACTGAGTAGGTTGGTGTTCAACTAACAATAAACCGTGTCAGCAGTAGCCCAAGTACTGGTCATTAGCTGCCCCTGAGGAAATGATGAACTGAGGAGAAAGCAGCCCGCTAGAGGGAATGTGTACCACTGAATGTGTTTCCTAGCAAATATGATCAATTGCACTTTTTTGATTAAAAAAAGAACACTGGCTCATGTAGCTTGCTGGCATACACTGCAGAAAACATAGTTTTATTCCTTCATTCCTCTGGCATTTATTACACTCCTACTATGTGCCAGACTCTGTCAGCCACAGAGCTATTGTGGCTGAAGGGGCTTTGAGAAGCAGAGCCGCTGTTAGCCACACTGTGCTTCTGAGTTAAAAAAAAAAAAAAGACAAGCCCTCCTCCCTGTGGACTTAGCCATGCAGGCTTGATAACATCAAGCCTTTCTGCAAAGGCAATCTTTCCCCAAGATGCATGAATTTTTTAACAGATTTAAGCCTCACATTTACCTCCTTGGCTAAGTACTCTTGTGCAGTGAACAACCCATACAACAGTTTAAGGCAGCCCTGTAAAGAAGTCACAATCCAATTTTTTTGTTTCTTGGCCAGATATCCAACCCTCTTATGATAACTTATCTGAACAGCCAATCATGACCTTATACACCCACATGAAGCCCAATGGTCTAATTTGTAGGCCATGGTCTAATAATCCAAAAGGTTTCATTAGTTTAGGTACAGTTCAGGCACCTAGTGTATTGGTTTCAACACCTTTCTAATGTGTCTGAGATTCTGGTTGAATAAACCTGGGGCGATGGTTTTATCTCAATAAGGTCTTCAGTCAGCCTCAATAAAGTCCAAGCAGCTTTTGGATTTTGATTCCTCTTCCCATCCTTAGATGTAGCTCACGTTGGGATTTAACGGATTTCGGTTTGAGTCTTCTTCGGAGGCAAGGCCTTGTGCTTTTTCTCTGCAATGCTTTCTTCCCAAAAAGCAGACAAAATTTGAGGTTACCACAAGCTTGGGGTCTGAGTCAAAGGGTCCCAGTGGGGGCTAAGGGTTTAGTGTCCAGTGGTCAGGGACATTTTGGCTGGCAGCATCTGCAGCTAAATAAAAGCCTGATTATTGTACATCAGCGAAGTTAGAAGTCCACCCCTAATGGGCACACATGGGTTTGCACACAGCCATTCTGAATGAAGGCAATTCTCCATGCACAGAATGCAAGCGCAGAGATGACAACTTCTTCAGACCCTATTCCAGTGAGCATTTTTGATCACGCCAACTCTAACTCAACCAGAGCTTACTCTTCTCTCCTTGATCAACTAAATGGGATCCTAAGTCCATTACATGACCTTGACTGCAAGGGGAATGGTAGCCTATTGTGTAAGAAAGCATAAGAATATAAGGCCTCTGACTCTATGGCCCCAAAGTCACCTACTTATAATCAATAAATGTGGAAATACAGAAGATTCTTAGCAAGTGATTCATTCAGATGGACCTGAAAAAAGTTCTTTTTTTAGCTACTAATCTTCCAACAGAAATGAAAGTATCAAGTGTCATAACAGTCTGCAACACTTTGGTTTTTATTATACAGTAATCCTCTGAAATATAGACCCATTAAAAGACGACAAAAACCCTCCTTGTCACACGATGGCAACCAGACACTCAGAGCTAAGCACTTTTATGATACCCAATAAAGCTTGACATGATAAACCAAACATTTAAGTGACACTAGAAATGATTTTCAAGACAGACTCTGGAATACATGGAATAATCCAGCTAAATGTTACCTTCAGTCAAATCATCTCACTCTCTGCCCTGAATCCAAGCTACCCGTTCACTACTCTCCTGTCCTTCCTGAGAGACGAAAGCAGGGAGGGCAGGACCTGTTGGTGTGAGCTGGTTCTAGAACAGGATTTGGCAGGTCAGTTCCTTCATTTGTCCTATCAAGGATCCCCTCTGAGAGGCCAGGGATGGGAGAGGTGGACTCCACAGGTCACCAAGGTACTGGGCCTTTGTGTCCACTTCAGGTCTGCTGGGTCTCGTGGCCATTTGGGAAGCTTTGACTGCTATGGCTGACGAGCGGTGAGCCCAAGGGACAGGCACTGATGAGTCTCCTCAGGGATCATCTCACTATTAAAAGGAACTTATGTTTCTCTTGATTTATAGCTTTTAAACAAAGCTGCCTCCATAAAGCTCTCTTCACTCTCACCTCCAGCTGGATGCACCTCGATTCTCAGCAGAGCATTTACGGCATGAGACCTGGCACCAAAACAACTCTGGGTCAAATTCTGCTCTTGCCACCTGAGCAAGGTTCATACCCTTAGGGAACCTCAGCTTCCTCGTCTGCGTCTGCGCTGCTGTGAGGACTGAGCAAGATTATATGGGAAGGGCTTAGAAAGGGCCAAGGATATTGATCAAAAATGGAACCACACAATTGTGCTGTAACTATTTTTTTTATCCATTGAACCTTCTTGTTAAACTAAGTGCACCAATGTCTTCCTCATCACCACCTTCCAGGTGTCTGATATACTGAAGGTGCTGTACAAGTGCGACTTGTTAATGCCAGCCTGGACCTGGGGAGTCACAACTTTCATAAAGTCAGGATCCATGGACTAGGTCTATATGCAGATGCTAATAACCCACTGGTGGACTTTTCAAGTATCTCTTATGAAGATCAACCTACAATTTGCTGAAAGGACCTCTCTTTTACTGCTAAACAATTCTCACTGAAAAAGTTTGATATTTGACTAAAGGTAATTCAGCCGTCATGAAAGTTGGTGTTTTTCCCAAAACAACAAAATCCTGCTATTTGTAGTTAATAAACCAGAATTATTTTTGAGTAACTATTATACAAACGAATTATTTTTTTATTATATATACACACTCATTGGGCAAAAGCTGGAGGAAGGGCACCATAATCCCATCACCCATTTGTCTATATTTTCTTCCAGTCTTTTTTAATGCATAGTTTAAAAACAATTTTAAGGTAGTTGTAATAATGCACTATAACTGTGCATGCTGTCTTTCCCTTTTTAACTATAGCAGACTTCATGCATTACTGATTTTTTAGAGTTTCTAATAAAAAGGAAAATGGATGAGATCCAGCTGAACTAATTTGTTCAACGAATTAATACTGCAATCCATTTCACATGTAAAAGACGCAATGGTGATTGCCTAATAATATTCTCTTACTTTGTAAGTACTATTTGGCAGGACTTTTTAAATTACTGAGCTTTTTTAGATTTGGGTGAAATGTTAAAATTTTGTAGAGCTGTTTTCCTGTTACAAAAATAATGTACGCTCAAAATATAACATTTAGAAAGAGGAAATTTCAATAATAATTAATGTTAATATTTATTGAACACGGACTACGGGCCAGTCACTGTTCTAAAATGCTCTACGTAGATTAACTCATTTATTCCTCACAACACCTAGCCGAAGCACAGATTAAGTAACTTGCCCGCAGTCTACACACCTAGAAGTATGATCCAGGAATCCATCATTATGCTATGATGTTTTTGGGGAGAAAAGAATAATTCACTCAATCAAATACTCCACTGCTTGAGAGTATAATGTCATAGTCAAGAAACAATTCATAATAACACTGTAGCCTTTATAGTCACTTAAAATTATTATACATCACCATCTCTAAGTCTCAATGGAACTATTAGTAAAATGAGAAGTCATCTGTGACATGAGCTCAGATTTGCGATCTGCCCAATTCTGTCCATCTGATATACGTTAAATAAAACAAAAAAAACAACAGAAGCTTAAAAGGGTTTGTTTTAAAGATGGAAGCATTTTAAAAATTTTGCAAACTTTAGCAAATGAGTCAATGATGTGATGAGTAGATTCCCTAAATTAACTGAACACTCCTTCTTACAAAAGTTTAAAAATAAGACAAACACTCACAATCAGTCCTAACATTTCTTATAGCTTATCTGTTGTCCTTGGACATCAGTACGTGCAAAAAGGATAACTGGATACCCTTGAGTCACATTTTTTCATACTTTAATTAAAAATCATACTTGGTTAAAGACAAATACTTTTTCTATTCCTGGTTTAATTTCCTACCCAGAGCTAATAAACATAACTATTTGAAATATAAATTCTCTTTAACTTTAAAAGACAATTAATGAAATGTTTCTGGCTGCCTGTCAAAATTACTATGCAACTGTACCTTTAGCACTAAAAGCATATTAAAACTATTAATCCTTTAATCATAATTATTCACACTGCTGTGGTAGAAGGATGACACACACACACATAAATATTTTACACACATAAAAATCACATACCTTCTTTGGAATTTAAAATTGCTCTATCTAGCATTTCCAGAAGGTTCAAGCTGCCACCTCGTAATTTATCCAATAGCCTGCTGCTTGAGCAAGCCATTATAGATACATAAAATATCTGAAAATTTTGAATATTTACTGTGTGTTAGGTTCAGTCTGTTTTCCAAAGATTGTTTCAGATACTTTCATGAAGACCCTAGAGAGAGAGAGAGAACACTATTCTCCCCATTTTACAAATCTGACTGAAAAAGGCTAAATAACTAATATTCTCATCCAAGTCTATCTGGCACCAAAACCCATACCCCAAACCACTATTAAACTGCTTCTCTTCCAAGTTAAGGCTCAGAAAAATTTACTTAACTTTCACAACTTAACCTTCCTAGGTTAAACTTAAGTCAACATAAAACTTGCCCCACCCACCCCACCAAAAAAAAAAAAACCCACATAATAAAAATCCAACAGTAAATGACATTCTAAATTTGATTTTTTTTCCCGGCAAGTGACAAACCCCCATTTTCTTTAACAAACGACAACACAAAGCCACAAATTCAATTGTTAGAGAGCTAGTCTTTAAAATAAGATTGGAGCTGTCTACATAGAAAATTTTTATAATAGCAATGTTTTCAGTCTGTTGTGAAACACAGATTCACATTTCAATATACTTCCATAAAATCTAAACACTCTCTGCCCAGTCAGGGTTTGATACCTAGTAAGTTACTTGGGTTAAATACAGCAAAAACATGACTGCATTATTTATAAGGTCTAAGGATGTAGTAGACTGCTCAGCATTTTACAGACTTAAACCAGGGGCTTTATGGTGCTGGTTAATGACTGGGGAAGGCAAGGGACTGAACATTTGATCTGGAAGTCCTTTTCCACTTAAGTCTCTGTAAAATGTTTGATTACTGTAAAAAAAATACGTTTGTATGAATCACATGTTAGTTTACTGGAAAGGGGTCTTGCTAATACAATTTGGTTAAAAAAAAAAAAACTAGCTCCTTAACTTGAACGTGATTGTTTTGGCAATACTAAACGCAATCCCGTCCTTCCAGCGCTGCCTGCCTTCCTGGATCTCCTAGGTGAGGGCCACGATCCTGCGATAATTTTACTTCCAGAGCTGAGAAGCACTGGCAATGGTGCAGTCTGGTGACTAGCACTTTAAAAACAAAGCTAAACTCCGCTTTTAAAATAGAGAACACACAGACAGACCCTGCTTCTGACAACATCCAAGAGATTCATTATAGACAATCCATTCAGGCGAAGCTACAACCGCCCCAGGAAATATAAACTGTGCCGGCAAAGACAGCAGGGGGGAGAGGAAGTAACCGATGGGAAGGAAGCTAATCATGTGAAGTTTGTCCAACTCCACAAGGTCTAATAAATTCCCGGTTAGTTTCCACTCCGGGCAGCCATTAAACGTGCCCTGACACGTGGGCGCCGGGGACCTCCCTTCTAACTCTGGTGTTTAGCTGTTTCCTTCTCCATCCACTTGTTTGTATACAACCACGCCCGAACAGGATGACCACAAAATGACAGGCCTCGGCAGTTTCTTCACTCAGATTTCCAGTTGTCCAAAGTTTCACTCCACCGCGGTGAGTTTAACAAGAATCACGGCTTCCTTGTCGTACGTTATTAATGATTTCAGCCAAGTTTACAAGATACACAAAGCGAGGGACAAGTGAGTGATGGGAAACGCAAGTTACAGCGTTTTAAAATTAGCTTTAATTGATATGCCCTAATTAAAATGATAAAAAGAAGTCACCCTGATCCACGGAAGAATTGCCTGGGCAATGCTTTTTATAAATCACGTAAGACTGAGCCTCGACCTCCCCTTTACCATCTGCAGATGCAGTTTGCAATAGGACAGCCTCCGGGTCACTGCTGGGGGCCCCTTGCGGGGTGTGTCTTCTGGGTTCTCTCTCTGCGACCCGCTATTTCCCCGCTAGACCTCAAAGGGTTCCAGGGAGGCGCTCCCGCCGGCTCGTCTCAGGAAAGAGAGGAAGAAAGTAGGGAAGAGGGGCGTGGCGTGCCCGTCGCCCCCAGCTTCCAGCCCTCCTCCAAAGCCTGGCACCGCCACTAGCAAGGGCTGGGAACACTGGGGCCTCCCAACCCGGCGCGGGGCGCCCGCAAGCAGGCGAGGAAGAGAGCGAGCCAGCGGGGGCCCTCTCCTCCTAGCCCCAGCTCTAGGGGACCCCGCTTCCAGCGCTCTCGGGCCGCCACCCGTCGAGGGCGCGCGCGCCGTCTGTCTCTGGATCTCGGCGTCCCTAGCCCTCCCTCCTCCACCCTTTCTCCGGCGCCCAGTGCCCCGACCAGTCCCCGCCCTCCGGGACACCCTTCCCTCCTTCCTTCCTTCCTTCGTTCCCTCCCTCCATCTCGCCTCTCAGCACCCGGGACTCGGGGGCGGCCCCCGAACTCGCTGGCCGACGCCCCGCGCTGCGCCCCTGTCCCCACGGGGACCCAGCTCACCACCCGCGCCCGCCGCTTGGCGCTCACCCGCCCGCCGGTGCGCTTCCCCCGCCGCTGCCGCCGCCGCCGGGGACTCGGTCTCCAAGGGCTCCTGGAGACGGCTCCGACCTCTCCTCCTCCTCCCGCTCCTCCCGGCGCCGGCTCCGCCTTGCTGGGGTGGGCGGGGCGCACGGCCCGACGGGCGGGCGGCGGCGGTCCCGGGCGCTCCTTCCTCCGCACCCGGCCCTCCCTCCGGCCCAGACGCCCTGGCTGTCCGCGCTCCGGCCGCCCAGCCGCGTCTCGTCCCGGCCGGAAGCGGGGAGAGGTCGGGTTGGTGAAGCTATGCGAACGTCTGGCCGCCCTGGGCCATCCCCCTTCCCCGAATTCTCACGCAGGGGCCGAAGTTCAGGCACTTGAGGGGCCCCTAGTCACGACCTGCCCCTGCATGGGGCCGCTCGGACTCCTCGCAAGTTTCCTTCGCGTGCGGACGCCTCGCCGGCCCCTATGCCAAGGGTGCCCTGGGCCGAGAAGATGAGCGCTGCCAAACCCCTACACAAAAGTTAGGCTCTGCTCCAGCAATTTCTGAGGAAAACAGTCACAGTGACATTTAAAGGGCCCCGGGGCCACGGAGAGATTCTGTTCCCCAGAAAGGGGAGTTTAACTGCGGATTGCTGAATTTGGAGTACATCCACCCATCAGGAGCTTCCTCGTCATCTCCCCCCATCCCATGAAATTTGTGTTCCCGAATGCCCAGTACCTGGCAAGAGTTCCGCTTAATGAATTATTTGGATTTGGTTGGTCTTTTCTGGGTGGATTCAAGGTCAGGAGGGTGGAAGAGCCATTTCCTCTTCCACAGACCTCATACTATTCATACAGCTATTCAACAAACATTGAGCACCTGCTGTGTGCCAAGCATGGTGCTAAAGGTGATGGGGGAGCTATAATGATGAATCGGACAGGGAGCTTGCCCTCAAAAAGCTTAGAGTCCACAGACAGTGAAGAAGATGGGCTTACAGAAATCTTACCATTCAGCAGACTTCTTGAGTATCCCTAGGTAGCTGCTTTCTTGTTTGACAGGGTGGAGATAAAAGAGGTGAGGCCAAAGTAGGTCACTTAGAACCAGTGTGGGCAGAGGCCATAAGTGAAATTGCGTCTAAAAGCATTCTTGAGGGATGTCTCTGCATTCAGTTTCACCAGCTGAGGAGAAGTGGGTGCCAGGGAAGCTGGGCACTGAGAACTGCAGTGAGGGCATTACCTTCCCTCTTGCTTTTCTCCTGACCTCTACTCAAATACCAGGCTTAGTGAAATCATTTGCACTGAGTGCAGAAGGGATGTCGCAGATCGAGGAAGTGTATGGTTAGATGCCTTGCCCCAAGAGTGTGGTCTTAGCAACCTGTGGGTATCAGTGGTGGCTGGGTTCCCAGCCACAGCCTGCCAAAGAAGCCCTTTATTTCCTGTTCTGTACAACGTTAGGAAATGCTTGACTAATTCACAGATACTAACAGTTCAAAGGGTATACAGGACAGCCTGACACCATCAGGGACTGAAAGAGTCACATACTGGAGTTTGTATCTTTTGGCCACAGACCACAGAATCCACTCCTATAGCTATACCACTAATTTCCCTTCCTGGGGCACTTTATAGTTTAGTAAGTGCTTTCATGTACTTAATCTTATTCTTCTCTTGTTAGTCTCTTGCAAAAACCTGGAAGCTAACTCGGTAAGAACTTAAGTGACTTGTTGGAGGTTTCCTAGTTCAGTACTATTCAAAGAATGATCTATAGAATAGTGATGGTCTACAAACCATTACTTATCTGCAATGGGATGAGCATAGAAATTGAAGATGAACATGTAGAAACTTACAGCAATTTGACAGAAGAATTTTATGCCTGTGAAATCTAATCATTAAAAATGTAGCCTTGTATTTTGTATGTCTGCTTTTTATTTCATTTTTCTCATTATCCATTTTGTATTTATCATGTTGTACAAAAGCATCAGCCTGCAACAGATTGAAAACAATATCACAGATAGTTTGAGAAGCACCGATGGGTTAGTATCAAGGCAGGAATGATAATAGCTAACACTTAGCCAGCACTTCGTGCATGGCAGATGTTGCTTTAAGTGTTTTACATATATTAAATCTTTTAACCCTCCTAACACCCCTAGAAGGTAGGCACGGGAAGGTTATGCCATACAGTTTGACAGTGGCAGAACCAGGATTCAAACTCAAGGCTCCTGGCCCTACACTGCTTTCACCCATGGCCCTGGATCTGATGTCCCTTCTAACTCTGCTAATGTTTCCCAAACTTCAGTGATTCACATTTCATCTTCATATCACTGTACCTCCAATTTTTTATTTATGCTTGATTGATTCACTTTTGTTATTTCATACATATCTTACCCTTGCAGTTAGCAATTCAACTCATGAAATCATGGATTTGATAAGCAAGTATCAGTCTCTTACCCTAGTTCACTTTAAAATACATGCAATTGCTGTCAGTGCTTGGCCATATCCCCTCCGATTCTAGTCCAGTTTTATGCATACTGGTTCCTGGTGTGCTTTCATTCCCACCTGCCACCACTTGCATCTTGTCAGAGTACCACCTTCAGCTGCAGGATTAGCTTTGCTTGTGCATTGGGCAGCTGGAAGTGCCTGGGAATTAATATTCTCCACCCCCATGCCTTACTGTTAACCAGTGTGAAGGTATAAATACTCCAGCTCCTTTGCCCATAATTGGGATAACTCCTGGGTGGATCTACACTGTCTACAGGGCTTCCCAAATGGTTAGGCCAAATTCCCCGCTTCCACCTTGGGACTTTGCTTACTATCACATCCTTGCTCATCCTTCTTACTCTTCCTGGTTTCACTTTCCACTCCCCTACCAGTTTTTACTGGAAATACATCCTAGTCAGGACCCACTACCTGACTTGTGGGGTCCAATACAGAGTGAAAAATGTTCATAAATTATTAAGATTTTCAAGATGGCAATAGCCAAGTATTGAACCAGGCACAGAGTTATATGTGACTGCACAGGTGGATGACTTTATATGTCCCATATCAATGAATCTAGCCTGGATTCTAATAATTCATTTTCACTTGAATCCTTACCTCAGGGCCTGCTTCTGGGGAATCCTGAAATAAAATAATAACTATTAAAAATACCATCCAGGTACTACCAAAGTCATCTGTGTAACACGCTAGTGGTCAGCATCCCACACCTTGGGAGATCTACCTTAGAGGGGATGAGTTTGATCACAAAAATAGCTCTCATAGTTGAGGAAGGTTTAGGTTAATGAAATGATGGGTCAGGAAACCTGGGTTTTAGTCCTAATTCTGACACTGAGTGATACCCACAAAGTATGAATTTGGGTGGTATCTTAGTTTAAATTTGTGGAAACCTACCTTGCATGAAGAAGGTTTATTGGTGAGTGGTTAAGATATACACCTGTAGGGAATTGAGGTGGGCAAGATTGGGTGGAAGGAACATTCCCTCTCAATGTGGGTATAGCTGAGGCCTCAGGTGGGCCTGCAGACCAGTGAGGGACTGGGTGAAACTGGATGGTTCTTCAGAGTTGGCCCAGATTGAGTCCAGGGGATTTGGCCTTTGTGTCTCCATATCCCACATTACTGGGAAGAAGTGTAACCTTTAGCGAAACAGTTCCCCAAGGCAGTGCTCAGTGATGGACACAGCTGTGAGTGCCAAGGAGCCAATATCCCAGCAGCTGGGAAATAAATGTCTCTTCCCTGAACAGGGGATTGGAGAGAAACTCCATAGTACGCACTACAGGCAGGTCAGCTCCAGGATCTCACTTGGGCTTACAGCCAGTCATAATATGAATACACCGCCCAGCCCAGGAGGACCTGACCTTGGTCTTCTGTGTAGCACTGGCCCAGTTATTGATTGCACTTTACCTTCCTGATACCACGGTCCTATTTAAATTCCTATTTTTTCTTTCTCCATCCTTCTTTTAAACTCTTTTTTTTCCTTCCGCTTTTATATTCTTAGGTTCCGCTCTCCCCCAGTGGCATTTAAAACAAATCAGATGCCTATGAAAGAGTGGCATAGAGTGGAATGAAACGTCTGCCTTGTGAGATGAGGTCTTTGGGATTAAGTCCTGGCCTTGCCACTAACGAGCTGTGTGAATTTGGAACATGACAACCTCACTGAGTCTCTGCTTGTCTTTAAAATAAAGGGATCATAAGAGAGTGCTCTCTGAAGTCCCAATTCTATGGAAATTAAATTGTATAAAAGAGATGGCTTTCTTGGCTATACAGTTCCTCGTGAAGCAAGCAAGAGAAACGGTTTTATAACTCAGGACAGTTGATTTTGAAAGTTAATTGCAATTCATATGTCAAGCTACTATGAACTTCTATTCAATATTCAATAACAACACCCTCGCTAAAGCATCAGTCAGAAAGAGATGGTGAAGAAATATGGAAAAAAAAAAAATGAGGCCAATCAGTTAGTCTCCGGGTGACCAGGTCTCCACAGACTGGACAACAATTTTTATGGCTTTTTTCCTTAGGGATTTTATTTGTCCTATTGCACATGGCCACACGCTTTGTCTGAACCTGCCCTAGGAGTTATGGAGAGCTCCCTCCTTTTGAGTAGGTTACCTGGGTAAGTGTTTTAACAAACTGGTTTTTCTGCTCAGTCAGAGGCAGCCATATTCCCATGTATTATAGAAGTTAGGTCAGGGAGAAGCACCCACAGTCTTGGAAATCCCCAAATAACCTGTTGAAACGTGTATCGCCACAGGCAGGAGCTATGACCCAAACTGTGGCTACAGATCAGAAGGCAATTCAACATAGTTCCCTACTGACATGGGCGGGAGTGGCCCCAAATGGAGGCATTAACGCAAGTTAGTTGATTACTAACTCAGTATGAGCTTTCTGGCTTATTACTGAGCGAGGCTGCGTAGCTCTGGAGAGCAGAAGTCCCCAGATACTGTTGTCTAGAGCTCAAATATATGGGCTCAAGAGTTGGTGAATTTCCTATCATGGGAGGCATTCAACCAGTGGTCAGCTAGAAAGTAGTGGTGTAGAGGACATCAGGGAAGTAACCCAGATGTCCATCAGAGGAGATATGATACTTTTTTCTAAAGTACCCTTTTTCTAAAGATACATATCTAAATATAGTCATATGAAAAGATGCCTTAAATGTATTTTTGAGCATAGAAAGCAGGTTATAGATCTGTATAATATTTCTCATTCATGTATAAAAAGAGTGTACATACACATGAATCTCTTTTTGTTTTTTTGTTTTTTGTTTTTTTGATGTAGGGTCTCTCTGTCGCTGGGCTAGAGTGCAGTGGCATCAGCCTGGCTCACTGCAACCTCAAACTCCTGGGCCCAAGCAATCCTCCTGCCTCAGCCTCCTGGGTAGCTGGGACTACAAGTGTGGGACTACAGGTGTGTGCCACCACGCACCCGACTAAGTTTTCTATTTTCTTATAGAGACAGGGCTCTTGCTCTGGCTCAGGATGGTCTCGAACCTCTGACCTCAAGTGATCCTCCTGCCTCAGCTTCCCAGAGTGCTAGGATTACCGGCGTGAGCCTCCACACCCGGCCCACATGAATCTATTTATGAGTATATCTGCAACGATGTTTAGCAAAACACTAACAATGACTTTCTCAGGGTGGTGGGATTTCAGGTAACCTACATTTTTTTCATACTGCATGAATTCTTTCATAATGAATGTGTAGCTTTTCTATGAATCATATGACTTTTTTAAATATTGTATCTTTCTTCATATTAGGAAAAGAAGAAAAAAGGCATTATGTAGACCAGGAGTGGATAAATTATGGTCAGAGCGCCAGAGGACATCTGTTCTTATAAGTAAAGTTTTATTGGAACACATCCACACCCATTTATTTACCTATTGTCTGGCTGCTTTGGCTTTACAGTGGCAGAGTTGAATCACTATGACAGAGCTTACAGCTTGTGGCTTGCAAAGCCTAAAATACTTATCTGCTCCTTTAGGGAAAAAGTGTGGCAACCCCTGGTATAAACAATTGGACTAGAAAACTTTTAAAGTACCTCCCAGTTATGAATAGTAATTATAATAATGGAGCAAAATGACAATGCTAGTCATGAGACAACAGACAATACTAGTATTTGGGTAGTTAAGGTCTAGGTGTTTTCTTTCTTCCTCCTCCCTCTCTTTCTCTTCCTTATTCTTTTCCTCCTATTCCTCTTTTTCTCTACCTGCACATCCTCCTCTTTCTCCTCCTCCTCTTTCTCCTCTTCCCCTTCCTTCTCATTCTTCTGATGAGGTTAGATCACCATCCTGTTCTTCAGTTTGCTCTCAGATGCTGTTCCACTCAAGAGAAGGCGGGGGGAAGACTGACTGAAGTTCCCCTCTCCGAGATGGAATGCTTGAAGAAGCCCTGGACAAAATAAATTGTCCTGGGGGAGGAGGGGGGTGAGGTCCTACGGAATAGACTCAGACCTGGATGGGAAGAAACCAGGGAAGCTGTGGGAGGGGAGCCGGGGAGGCAGGGAGGGTGCCCAGCTCTAGAAGAAAGGCTGGGAATGGGATGGGGCAGACCTTCTCTCTTTCCCATTCCTCCTCCACACCCTTCCCATGCAATATGGCCAGCCTCCAGCTACACAGAGGAGGTTTGGGGATTTTTCTCCTTCATACTCCGTGGTACCCAGCATCAGAGCTCCCACTTGCCGAAACCACATGAGGAAAGATAACTAATGGTGGTCTGGGCAATGCCAGGGCCTCGCTCATTTCCAGAACTCAGCCAGAAAAGCTGGATATTGGCCCTGACATGGGATGTACTCAGATGCTAAGTAACTGAATGGTTCAGCAGAAACGTTCTCTTTGTCAGCCACTCACCCAAGACCTTCTGTGAAGAAAACATAGCTCCCTGCAGCATCAGAAAGAGAAGCAGCCTTTGAGAGGAAGATTGGATTACAGGTCCAATAGCCTACGCTATTGGGTTTTTACTCATACACAGTAAGCGAGCTGTGTGGACCTGTGAGCTAAGTTAAGATGGGAATGGAAAGTATTTACTCTGGCACTCTGATAACAGACCTGTTAATTTCATTTAGCTTTGGATACTGGTGAGAATGGAAAGTACCAAGCCTGCACCCCTGTGACTCCAATTTGCATGGTTCCTAAAATATCTAAATATTTTTTCAGAATATGGGAAATTTCAGAAAATGTGATTAAAATGCTATTTTATTTTAGTATTCCAGTATTACATGATATTTTAGAGTACTAAAATCCTGGAATTATTGTTGGTATTATTCAGTTATCTCAGTATTTTTTTTAAATAAAAATATGGACCATTTCTGTCTTGGGACTACCCTGAGAATTATATACCACATTAAAATTTTGAAAGTAATAAAGGTACACCGGTTTAAAGAGTATTCTGACTACATTCCTCTCCTGTTTAAACCCTTCTCAGTGTCTTATTGTTGTTTTCTGTCCTATTTCCTGGATTACGAGAAAGTTGAACATCTTTTCTTATGTTTATTAGTCATCTATGGTTCCAGTACCGATTTGGGCATGGATCTGCTTCCAAAAGTCTCTGATGGATTGTACTGGATATTTTTGTATTCCTATAAATAACCTTAAGTTTTCTTCTGGAATATAGTTAAGTTACTTGAAAACATTTATCCTTTTAGGTCTTTTTTTTTTTTTTTGAGACAGAGTCTCGCTCTGTCCAGTTGTATCCTCATAGCTTGCTAAAACCTCAAACCCCTGGGCTCAATCAATCCTCCTGCCTCAGCCTCCACCAGGCCCACCTAATTTTTCTATTTTTAGTAGAAATGGGATCTCACTCTTGCTCAGACTGGTCTCAAACTCCTGAGCTCAAGCAATCCTCCTACCTGGGCCTCCCAGAGTGCTAGGATTATAGGCGTGAGCCACCGTGCCCGGCCCCTTTTAAGTCTTGCTTTTAAGATTTGTTCAACAGGATTGGAGCAGTTATCACTCTAGGGCTAATTTTCCCTCTGTTGAACCAGGACTTATGGGTCTACACAATGCCCCATAAATCTTGAGATTTTTTCCAGTCTGCTTGATAGGAAGAGGGGAAGAGGCACTATTCCTGGTCCTGTGGGAGCATCAGGCACTGCTACCTCTAATCCTTGCGCATGGTTCTTTCCCTAGCCTTGGGTAGTTGCTATATGTGCATGAGCTCATCATCACACATCATACTTAAGGGGGACCTTCTGCTAGTCTCTGGGTTCTCTTCTTGTACAGCTGTCTTCTCTTTGGTTCTCTGTCCTGTAAATTCTAGTTGCCTTAATCTCTTCTCGTCTCCATCTCCCCAACTCAAGTGAATTCCTCCTCTCTGCTGTTACCTGGAAACTCCCTTAAGGGAGCATTCTGGAGAAGTTGTAGAGCTCACCTCATTTGTTTTCCATCTCTCAGGAATCACTGCCCTTTTGTCACCTGATGTACAGTGTTTTAAAAATTGTTGTTTCATATATTTTCCCTCTTTTTTTGGTTGTTTCAAGTAGAAGGGTAAAACTAGTTTCTTTATCCCATCTTGACTAAGAGGAGAAGTCCCCCCGTCCCTCTAAACCATGCATTATTTTTCTTTCCCACTTATTGTTATCTAATATTGTCTGTCTCCCCCATCAGACTGTAAGCTCCATGAGGGCAAGTATTACGTCTATTTTGTTTACTGTTGTCTCCCCAGCACCTGTAACACTGTCTGATGCATAGCAGTGCACATTAAATATCGAATCAATGAACAAAAGCTAGATCTGGACCATGGGAGCCTTGAATACCAAGCAAGAAAATTGAACAGATTTTGCTGAGAACAGAGGCTCCTACTCTGACACCAGAAGGATGTAGGTAGGCCACGTTCTGTCCATTTGTACTGTGAGGACCTTGAGGGCTGCAGTGCTGGTGACTTTACTCAAGCAACTCTGTAAATCTGTCAAAGCTCTTGGCAGATTAGGTCACATTTTTGGAATCTGCTTGGTATTCAGGAACCTGGCAGTAATTATGGATCATGCTTTCGACCCTGCCTCTTAATCTGATTGGCTCAAAGCCCTTTACAAATATTAATTATGTCTCACAATGGAGTTGCCACCATGACCTCTTTTCTTAGACTGGTAACACTGGGACCAGCGTTCAGCACTCCGGGTCCATAACAATGTGCCTACTCCTCCTTCCTAAAAGAGAAAGGATAGAGTACTGTCTCACCAACATCCTTAACTTACTTAGTCAGTGTCCTTTTTACCCTATTCCTACCTCCATTTCCCTTTTTGTTCATAGACATTCTAATTCTAATATATATCTATTTCTGATCTATATCTTTTTATCTATATATGTCCTTATAAAATATTAAAAATGTATTTTAGTATTATGTTGATGGTACTATATACTCTTTTTATATGTGAATAATACTTATGAATTCTTCAAATTAAATGTCATGATGATCCATACTTTTCTCCAAAAGTACATCATCTGTTATAAATTTCCTCTCTAGAATGTAGATATATGCATTCTAACAGTGTTTATTTTTATTGACAGTTGTTTTGTCTTCTTGGCATTTTAAAAAAAAACTATTATTCTCTGAATACCCCGTTCTTCACCCCTGATGACTGCACATATATATATTTTATATTTTAATAGTAAATATTTTGGTTATATGGATGTAGTATCTTCTTATCTCTTTGAAAGTATTAATTACATATTTTTGGACTTTTTTCCTGTTCTTTTCATCGTCTTTGCTGTTTCTTTTCTGTTCTTTGAAAAATTTTTATCTGTGTCTTTCATGTTAGCAGTTTTCCTCAAATGTCTACTGATCCTTGGTTGGTTCTGATTGGAACCTATGCGTGTGTGTGTGTGTGTGTGTGTGTGTGTGTGTGTACAGGGCTTACTGAGTGGTGGCGATAGGTAATATAGTAGGGATTTGGCTATTTTGTCTGCAGAACTACATTGGTTTCTGTAGGTTTCTTCTCTTGGGCTAGTCAAATACCCCAAAAAGGGGATCAGACACTCCACTTGGGATTAGGGAAGGATTTAAGCCTGGCTGCCAGCATTCCAGGAGCCCGGAAGTCTCATTATCATTTTTTTTTGTTTGTTTTTAATGTAGATTTTCACTTAATCTCCTTGTTTTCACTTTGTAATCAACTGTGGCTTGTGTCCATACTCTCTGGATGCTTGACCATTCATTTATTCAACAAATATTTATTGAATGCCCCCTTAGCATTTTGTGCCAGGCATAGGTGCTTGGGGACCCACTAACAATCGAAACAGATGGAAATCCCTGTCCTCATAGAGACGACGTTTTCATGGGAATACATTTCCATTATTCTGCCAGAGTGAGGAGGGGCAGACTCAGACTACAAGAGGAAGTGGCAGGAATTTGCAGGTCCAAGGGCGACTTATAAACATTTCCAACCAATCCTCCTGCTATGGTTTGGATGTTTGTCCCCTCCAAACCTCGTGTTGAAATTTGATCCCCAGTGTGGGAGGTATTTGGGTCATAAGGGCAGAGCCCTCATGAATAGATTAATGCAATTCTCCACAGAGGCACAAAGTTGTTTGCTTGACAGGTAAAAATGGGAGCAGCCTGGATGGTGGTAGTATCAGGTTTTGATTTTCTGATAGTCACATCTTTGTAAAGCTGTATTGCTTGAATTTAGAATGAAATCACAGAAAGCTGTATACGTGTCTGTGTTTCCAGGCCTTCCGTTATCTTCTTCCTTTCTCTCTCTCTCTCTGTCTCACTTCCTTGCTTTCTCTTTGTTCTTAGAACACGTCTTATTTAACTTTCTTCCCCTTCAAATCATATTTTTATTTTCTTTTCCTTCTGTTATTGACCTTCATATTTTTTCTTTGATGCCTACGAAGAGAAAGTATTTTGGACTAAATTCCTAATCATTGCATATCTATATTGTGATTTATAAAATAAAATAATGTTTTCTTTTAAAGTTAAAGAATTGAAAGGAACTATTAATAACAGGACTACTAGCAGCTAACATTAAGCACTTACTGTGTGCAAGGCATTGTCCTAAGAGCTTTATATATATTACCTTACGAAATCTCTATGACCACTCTATGAGATACGTATCATTTCCATTTTATAGATGAAATATCAGATCTTGCCACTTTATTTTATAAATGCAAGACTAACAGAGAATAGAAACTTGCCTAAATTCTTACAGCAAATGAGTGAAGTTATAAAATATTCATGAAATGAATGTGATTTATTCATTATCAGAATCATATGTATTCCTTGTTAGGATTCAAAGAGGGATTTGGTGTCCCAAACCTCCAAGGCTCCCTGCTGAGGGAGCTACCTATCTAAGTATCAGTAGCCAATTAGAAAACAAAGAGCCAGATTTATCTGACAGAATAGCAGGAATTGCCTGGTTAGCTGTGCCGGAGGGTTGGGTCTGGAAGCCAACATGTAGTTTTCTATTCCCTGGAGTGGAGACTGGCTGAGTGTAGAATGGCTAGCCCTGCACAGTGGGTCCTAAGCCACTGCCCTAAGCAGCTGTGCAGTGGAGAAGGCTGGCTGGCCTCACCCATGCTGTTGTAGACCAGAAAGCTGGACAAAGAGTACGGTATTGCTAGGCCTACCTCAAAGAGACACCTGGTGCCCAGGGTGGTACTCCCATAGGGGTACAGGATGGGGAGATGAGTCCACTGCACGTGGGCACGTGAAGAAGAAGAAGATACAGGTAACAGCAGGCAGCCCAATGTGAATCGGCTCCAACCAACTGTGAAGGGGCCTTGAGAAGTATGGGTGGGAATGTTCTTTCTCCTGGAAGCCGGTGGAAGCATTCTTTTTTCTGTGGGTTGAGGCAGAAACATGAGAAGAAAACATAGCTTCCCTTCCTAACATTTCTATTTAGTGGAGATAAAAAATGCAAACATTTTAAACATTGCTGTGACTAATTCTATATTCTAAATTCAAAACAATTTTTTTTACTATGACTCAGTAATACACAGTGATTTTTTTTTTTACTGTATGTAATGTACTGTGATATCTTTTCTTCTATTGAATCTTTTAAATCAATGCTGGTTGAAAACTCAGTGGGTTTCTTGACCCACGGTGGGTTGGGACCCTCAACTTGAAAACCATTGGTCTAGGAGTTTTGTTGACACAGTTCTGAAGGAAACAACTACTCTTATTTGTAAAACATGTCAGTGGCCCTTCGGTTATATATAAAGCAAGAATTAGGGCCTATATTTGACAGGAGTGGTTGAGACAAAGACATGTAGTTTATTTAGTAAAACTGTAAAAGATGATAAAGTTTAAAAAATATTCTCCTCGGGTAGAGAGATTATTCTGAAGCTGACTTGCATTTTCCTGGCTGTGGGGGTGTGTGGGGTCTGAAGAGACTGCGTAAGATGCAGTGTTAGGGAAGGACAAAGACTCTGAGGAGAGAGGGAATAGGGAACACTTTGATCTGAGCGGGAATAGGCCCCGTACCTGGGTCCAAAACAGTGACAGCAAAGAAGGCCCTAACTATGACTGGGTCATGGTCTGTGGATACTGGAAGTAGTAGTTTCATATCTAACTGTGGGTTGTGAGTGGTATGAATGACTGTGTCATAATTATCTCAGGGTATCCTCACTTCTGTAGTAAGGCTGGTTAATTACTACAATCTAGCATCACACTAGTGACTTAGGGAAGGAAAGGAAAGGTGGTGTCCACAGTTGAGGCACCAATACACAGACAAGAGAGTAGCCTGTGGAAGCACTTATGAGGTTCTAAGAAGAGACCAACAGACCAGGATGCAGCCGCTATCTCGAATGAGAGGTGGCAAGTGTCAACAAAAGATGTATATCTTTTACCAGGAAGCCTACATGTTCTTCAGGAATCCTCAACACTTTTTTTGAGAAATAATTGGATTTCTTGCAATTACATAGGTTTAGGAACTTGAGTTATTTATTATATTTATTTATTTTTAGATTTTAAAGAAATTGACTGTGCTCTATATCTTGTTTCTTCCACAGGATCCCGCCCTGTGCCCAGGATGACATCACTGGGCTCCCTTATCCTCTGGGTTCTGGTAGGGATTGGCCAATGGGAGGAAGTCAAAGAAGGAGTATGAGATCTGGATATTTATTGCCCCAATTCCCGCCCTGCTGGGTGTCAGCGAGTTCACTGCATCTGCCCCTCTCCACTGCAGTGAAGGCCACAGCTCCCATGAGGTGGCCATCTCTACACAACCAAACTCACTCTTCCTGAAACCTGCTCCCTCCCCTTGCCTCTCCAGGCCTGGGGAGTAATGGTTCCTGGTCTTGCTAGCCTCTAGGTACTATTACCACTTGCTGGTTTCACTCAGTGCTCCCCACATGTTTGTAAGTAGCCACTATTAAACTTTCATGAAATTAATGATCTGTTTCTTGCCCCCTAGTACTGAGTTTAGACCCAGGAAAGAGAGGTCTCTATCATGGCTCTCTAGTATGGGACCCACACCTTAGAGAGTCCACTATTCAAAATGAATGAATGGAGAAATCCATTTTAAATGTCTTAAAGAACACACGAGGACCTCTTTCACTGGAATCCAGCGCTCAGTCCTGGCCCAGTGCAACCTGTACCCATAAACATGCGTTTTCATGCCTCTGCTCACTGCTCACACTTCCGGGGAAATGTTTCTCCACATCTCTTCCCTTTGTCCTCAATACAGAGGCAACTATGTCTGGATACTGTGAGGCTGTGTGGTGAGTGCCACAGTGTGGGAGATGGATGTTGTTTTAGCATGTGGAGAAGATTTGAGTGACAGAAGCACTTAGGTAAGAGAAAAGACAGTTTGTCAAATTGTCCCTCTCGTTGCATCAACGTGATGGATTTCTGCAGAAAGTGTAAAGAACGTAAGTTCCTTGGTACAGCAAAGAGCACCAGAAGACGGGAAATAAATTCCACGAAACTTCAGGACCCTGCCATTGCAGTGGAATTTCTAGGGACTGGAGCATGCTGGGATAGCCTTTGTGGAGAAGACAAGTTGCTACAAGTGGCACCTCATTCCACTAAGATAGGGGCCCGATGCGTAGGAGCTTCTTTGGATTTTTTTAATCAAAATTTTTATTGAGATGAAAAGTTTTATTCCTGCAACATACAGTTGTAAGAAATAATACAGAAAGATCTCATGTACTCTTTTCCTGGTATCCCCCAAGGTAACACTTTGTAAACTGTAGTATAATATCATGCCCAGGATATTGACATTGATACAGTCCAGATATAGAACATTTACATCATCACAAGTATTCCTAGTGTTGTCCTTTTATAATCACACTCCTTTACTCCAACATCCTGAACCCATGGCTTCCATAACTCTGTTCTCCATTTCTATAAGTTCGTTATTGAAAAAGGTGTTACATAAATCGAGTGATACATTATGTAACCTTTTGGGAATGGATTTTTTTTCACTCAACATAATTCTCTGGAGATTTATCTGAGTCTTGTGAGTCAATAGTTTATTCCTTTATTATTGCTGAGTAGTATTCCATGGTATAGATGCAGTAGGATTTGTTTAACCAGTCACCCACTAAACCATATATGGACTGTTTTCAATAAAGCTGGTATATGCATTTGTGTATAGGTTTATGTGTGAACATAAGTCTTTATTTCTCTGGGAGAAATGTCCAGGAATGCATTACTGGGTATGGTAGTTGCATGTTGATTTTTAAAGATGCTGCCAACTGTTTTCCAGATTGGCTGCCACATTTTACGTTCCCGTCAGCAGTGTGTGGGTGATACAGTTTCTCTGTATCCTCACCAGCATTTGGTGTTGTCACTATTTTTAATTTTAGCCATTCTGCTAGGAATGTAGTGATATCTCATTATTTTTTTAAATTTGCATTTCCCTATTGGCCAGTAATATTGAACATCTTCTCATGTGCTTATTTGCCATCTGTATATCTTCTTTGATGAAATGACAACAAACATTTTTAATAAGCCACATGCTGAAAGAATGTAGGGTATTACTAATAGTAGTAGTAATATTGGTCATAATAGTAAGCTTTCTATATTTCTACCTTTTCTTAAAAAATCCTGCATATTAAACTCTGTGCTAGGCCAAACAGATAGGGCTCTTTTCTTCATGGAATTTATAATCTTAAAGTGGGTGGGGAATTGGAAAACTTTAAAAAAAAATAAACACACAAATGTATTTAAAACAAATACAAAAAAGATGTGCCCTGAAAGAAAAAACAAACAAAAACCAAGATGTCATAAAAAAGAATGATAGAGGCAATTTACATTGACAGTTGAGTATTTTCAAATTGTACCTAAAAAGCAAGTAGGTAATATTCAAGTGCAGTGGAGCAAGAGCAACTCAGCCCAAGCAGCATGTGTGAAGGTCCTGAGGCAGAAAAGAGCCTGGGATGATGCAGAAACCAAAAGGAGGCTAGTGTAGCTGGGAGGTAGTGCAGCAGTGGAGGAGTGATGTGAGATGAGTTTAGCAATATAGGCAGGGCCCAGACCAGAAGCAGAGAAATTGTGTTAGGCCAAGCAAGACATGGTGGTTTGAACCAGCATTGTAGCCAAGGGGATAAAGAGAGAAGTGGATAGTTTGAGGTATATTTTGGAGATAGCATCAACAGGACACGGCAAGGGACTGCATGGGCTGGGGGGAGAGGAGGATAGAGGTGTCAGGAAGGACTCCTAGGTTCCTTGACTGAATGATCTGGTCAATGGACGTGAGTTTATCTAGATGGTGAAACAAGAGGAGGGCTTGATTTGTATGGGGCAGGGAGTAGGAAGCAGATAATAGCCATGTTATTTTTAGATGAATGTAAATTCTGAAGCCCAATGTGTGTCTACAAAAAGAATAAGCCCCATTTAATTAAATAGTACAAACAAGGGGCTTCCAACTGAGGCTGAAATAGTTGAGGATAAAAGAGAAACTCAAGTTCAAAATACATCCCCATTCCCCTTGTTTTAAAATTTTTTAATGACTATCTTTTAAACGCGTGGCCGGGTGTCCACCAGATGGCAACATTTCTTTAAAATAGCGCAAATTTAGAAACCATACCTTTTCAGCTGTATCAAGGTGGATTCTTGAGGGGCACTCAGCCAGAGTCTAGTCAAAATTTTTGAAAGTGCAGCCCATCCTGCTGAGTTCTTCTCTTAATGGACATAGGTGGAGGTAGCTTTATGAGCGAGATCCTCCTGTGGCCTCTTGCAAGGACGCTGTGTGTGTCTGTATGCATGCACTGTCCGGGACTGGGTACTTCATATCACCAAAAGCCCGAATCCTAAGGGCTCTTAGGGTTAGCCCCCGAGTAACATTGGAAGCTTCAGATAACCTCTCTGAGCCTCTTTCTTCACCTGTAGAATGTCGTGTGTATATAGTACCAACTTCACTGGGGTTCGTGCAAACATGAAATTAGATGATCCATGCCTATGCCTAGCACAGTCCTGGGGCAAGTAAGCCTTTACTACATGGTAGCTCTTTTTAGCATATTATTCCCACAATGACCTGATCCCCACTCTTCCTGCCCCAAGACTCTATTCTTTGCTACCCTTGGTTGTGGGCAGCCTTCCAGGCATGATCTCCTAAGTGAGCACATGAGTCGTGGCGAGATGGCCAACTTCTTTCAGGTTCTCTTGAGCCTTGGCTGGGCTCCTGGCAGGTGCTCCTTCTGGATAATCCTTCTTTGCAACTGCATTTACACAAGACGGAGTTCTTCCGCAATTGACTTGTCCGATTGGACAGGCAAGCCAGGAAGATGGAGGGGGAGGAAGCTCCTGAGCGGAATGCCAGTACCGGACAACCAGCCCCTTCCTAACACACCGCAACGAATTCAATCACTCTCTGTCGAGGAGCCTTTCCTAATCTACGAAAACGCAGACAGTGGCTATCTGTTATAATCATATATTCCTAGCCTCCCAGGCGCGATGGGTCCAAGCGCTCTTTCGGTTTGGAGCTTGACACAGTATGAATACAGCTCAGATTTGCCTGGGGAGGAGGCTGACTTGATGCTAGTGTCTGAGATGCCACCACAGGGAATGCTTATCCAGGGAGGGCAGCCAGTGCGTCCCACTGTGCTTATCTTCCTCTCCCTCCTGTACTAGCGCAGGCCATCGGCTGCTTCATTTTCCTGTATAAAAGCCTAAAATATCTGGGTGCTTTAAAAACATTTTTTCAGGAATGCTACCAAGAGCGTTGCTTCTCAGCTTCTATTTCATGTGGAGGTTTGTGGGGGCGGGTAACAAGGGTGTGGTGAGAAATGGACAGGAAAGGTACCTTTGTCATGGAGGGAAGGAAAAGATTTTTTGGCCTTTGCTACCTATACTGCAGGTAGCAAAACAAATTTTCACATTTAAGTGCATGTGAAAGATTGCTAACTGAGCAGGGGGTTAACATGTGGCCGCGTGGAAAGCGAGTTCTCATACTGCCTCACATGTGTGCAGTGCAGCCCGGCGTGCAAGGCACAGTATTTCACTGGCTTTTTGTGTAGATCTTATATTGTAGGCAGGGTTGTTTCCCACAATTTCTTCAACTGATGCTCGGAAAGATTGGGCAACATGGTTCATTCAACAAATAAGTATTGAGAGTGTAATGTTTGCTAGGGAATGTTATAAGCAGCGAAGGAAAGCCCTGCCCTCCTGCAGTTTATATTCTAGTGGGGAACACACACAGATAAAATATACAAAATGCCAGATAGTGATGGGTGGTGTGTAAAAAATAATATGGGGAATTGGGAAGGGGCTTGTGTGTGGGTGTTTGGCGGGGGCTGTTGCCATTTTAAATATGGTGGTTAGGGAATGCCTAATTGAGATGAGGACATTTTGGCAAAGATCTGAAGAAGGTGAGGGAAGAAGCCAGGGGGATACCTAGAGGAAAGAACATTCTGAATAGAGGCAAGAGCAGTTGCAAAAACGTGGAGGGAGAGATATCCTAGAACACAGTGAATGAAAGAGAGAGAGCTAGGAGACAAGGTCTGGTATCGCTCCTAAGATACCCAAGGACAAGAAGACGAGCTGACTCCCAGCTTCTCTGTCCTGGCCAGAGCCCTCGTGGTGCGAGCTGTCGCCACGGTTCCCATTTCCCAGCCAGGTGCTGCTCCGGCTGCTCCCTCACTCAGCCTGCTCCCATGGCCTCCATTTCTGTGAGCTCCCAGTACCCTTCCAGTAAATCCCCTTTCCCCTAAGTTAACCAGAGCCAGTTCCTGTTCCTTTCAATTAAAAAAAGTTTCAACACTTAAGCACTCGATAAATATATGTTGAATGAGTGAAGAGGTATGATTTTCATTTCACAAATGGAAAGTCTGAAGTTCAGAGCGGCTTAGCCACGGGTAAGGCCACGTGCCTCCATGTTTCATCAGTTCTTTGATGCTCCCTTTTCACATTCTCGATCTCTGAAATCAGGATGTCGTTTACTGTGGGTGGTATCTGCCAGTTAATTGGCAGTATTTTTCTGGTTTTGGTGGTATACAAAATAATGTGTTTACATTAGCTTAGATTCGATGAAATATGGTATTAAGTATTGCAGTCAAAATTTAAACATATCTCAAAAGTCTATACACCGTTGCTTTCCAAGGAGTTTACTATGTAGTTGGAGAAAAAAATAAAGTCTTCTTTAACACAGGGTAGGGTTACACACGTGCTGAATGGGGGCCCCTAAGCAAGGCTGCCGGGAACACGAACTCTGAAGGGTTGGGTGGGGGAGCTCCTAAAAGACAGGAAGGATTTCGATCGATGGAGAGGTGGGAAGAAAGAGGAGGTGGGAGGACCAGGTTCCAGACAACGGCAGCCCAGCCGACCCTTAAATGCAGGTCTGAGGCATAGGCTGAGGTTGGTAAGGAAGTGGCTCAGTGTTTCCCCCTCTCTCTCTCTCCCTTCTCCTTCTCCGTAGTAAATGATCCTTTCAATTCTCCCTGTCTTCCTTCTCACAGTTGTTTTCTGCTGCAATCTTTTACTGGCAAGTTCTCCTTCCCACCTCCTCTCCTTCCCTGCCAGTCAGTTCAGCTCTCGTGTGTAGCAGGCAGAAATCCCTCTGGGAGCCACAAACGAGGGAAAGAGTGTTCTAGGGGAGGAACAGCAATGAGCATGGAGGTGTGATGCATGATGTGTGTGGGGAAGAGGGGTTCATTCATTCATTCAACAAACGTTTATTGAGTGCACACGAGGTACTGCTCTAGGCACTGCTGATGGAGTAGTGCCTACCCTCAGGGGCTTCCATTCTAATAAGGGAGATAAACTATAAACAAATAAGCAAATGTTTAAATATATATGTATACACACCTATTGTAAAAAAGTCAGATGGTAAGAACAAAGAAGAAAAATGTTAAAAGGGTTAGAGAACCGAGAGTGTTGGATGGAAGCTGTTAATTCAAACAGAATGGCCAGGAAAGTCCTCTTTGCTAAGATAACGTGTCAACAGGAATCCGAAAGAAGTGAGGGACAGATTCTCTGGAATCTTCAGGTGAAAAGTGTTCCAGGGCGAGGGCACAGCAGATGCAAAGGTCTGGAGGGAGGATGGCGCCTGGCACGCTTAGGGAATAGTGTGCCTGCAGCACGTGGGGGCAGGGAAGGCATCAGCAGATGCGTGTGGGGTGGGCGCAGGGGGGCAGAACATGCAGACCGCATCAGCACTGTGCGGATTTTGGATTTTATTCCAAGAGAATGGAACAGGCTGTGGAGAGATGTGAGCGAAGGAAAGGGAATGAGAGATAGATGGGGCCTGATCCGTGAGGGGCTGGAATGCTGCCCTAAATAGTTTGAATATCATTCTTCAATGTCCCTGGAATTTTCATTTCTGAATCATTTACTGAGCAGCAAATTTATTCTAATGAGTATTTTTTTTGTTTTTTTTGTTTTTTTGCAAACGCAGAGAGGCCCCCATTAGAACAGATGTAATGAAGTGATGGTTTGTTTTGACAGAAACAGGCTACAGAAGGTTACATTCCCTCCACTCTGCCTTTGGTTGTCAAGGAGATACATCTAGAAACCTCTTCTTTTATATCTAAATGTCACCATGTAGCACTTAGATTTTTCATGTCCTCCCTTTATTATGTTATTGTAAAGATCACCCTGCAGTTTTGCTCAGGAGTTAACAATTTCATTACCAATGAGTCTCTTCATTGCAAACTGCCTTTTCTGACATTCTGATTATCTTTCTCCATCCTTCTGAGGTCAGTTTCCAGGAGGGGGCTGCACCTGAAAGATAATTATGCACGTCTCTAAAAAAATCCTGAGGGTCTGACAGGCTGAAAGGGGCAGGTTAGTTCTGGGAAGCTGACAGAAAAATGGTAATTTGATGGATCCGACTACAGAAAAATACATGGTGCTGGGGTATTTCAACTGCTGGCCTCAGGGTGGATATTGCTACGTTCATTTTACAGAGAGGGAATTGAGACTCAGTGGTGGAGAGACTGAACCAGGTATTTGGTATTCCTGGAACTAACATCTTCTAGATTTTAGTGTGCTTTCTACATCACTGCATTTTTCCAAAGAGATAAACCAGAAGTGATAGATTCATTGATTAACTCATTCATTCAACAAGCTCTTACACCGAATGCCTTCTGTGAGCCAGGCATCATTCAGGACGCAGGGCACACTGAGGTGAGTAGACGAGCTCCTCACCTGTTCGTGCTTCTCCCATGCCCAGGCACACATTCCTTTTGGCTGTCAGCTGGACGTAGATGCAGAATTCACTACTGATCAGAGTTGGCACTTTAGGTGAAAATTTGCTATCCCTGGCTTAGGCATACACGGCTCAGAGACAGAGAGCACTGAGTCCTAATCAGTTCTCCCTCTGAGAGGAAATGGAGGTTTTTCAGTAAGTTACAGTCTTAAAGACTAAGATTAAACCTTAGTCAGATGGCAGATTAAGATGGCCATGGACATTGTTGGTCAGAGATCAGCCTCTTCCTAAAGCGTTGTTTCACAGACTCTAACAATTCTCGTGAGTGGAATGTGTTTCTCCCAGCTTATTTAAATCACGTGTTTTAAAGCATTGTCTCTAAGCTATCATGCACAATTAAGAGTAAGTGATTCATCCTGCTATCACTTCTTTTCAGCACAACGGAGGAAACAGGTTGATTTCTTTGAATTTTGTGCATTGCTTACCCACAGTAGCGACACTTTCCTCTTGCAAAGGGAGGTCTTCAGGGCTCCCATCTCCTGGCAATGTGCACTAACAAATATTTTTAACCGAGGAAAGAATGGAGCTTTTGTATCAAAATATCTTTCTGAAAGCTGTCAGTAACCAATGTATTTAAAGTGGAGTTATACTATCTGTACTACTGTCTGCGCATCTTAATTTTTCCAGTCTTCCTGGGCTCACCCAAATTAGACAAAGAGGAAATTAATTAAATGTGTTATGATGTTTAGACAGATCAAATAAAAATGTGTCAGATACAAATAGCTCACACTACATTATCTGATTTTGTACTCAGCCTTTGCTTTTAAATATGAAATGTCTGGATATACGTGTTATCAAGAGAGCTTCATCTCCTGTTCTGTGCCGTTTCTTGAGTGGCCCCATTAATAACTTAATATGGGGCAAATAGGCACCCATTATTCTGGGTTTGGGGAATATCCAAATTTTGTCAATCAGGCAAGACTGCTACTTGGGGAAACTGATTTTGGAGGAAGATGAAAATTGATTTGCATAAGAATCCAAGCATTTTGGAAGACAAGAGACCAAGATTCCAAACTGTGCTTTCCGAGGTCTAATTAGCGCAAGCTGCTGAGGAAGGTGGAAGGGCTCCCATTAAACCCAGGGCAAGGAAGGGCTATGAGGTTCCTAAAATAAATTCAACCTTATGGATGGGGACTGTGTAGGCCGATGACCTGGGATTGAGACCTTAAAGATTGCGAGGTAGGGCTGGTTCCTACACAATGCATCGTTCAGTTGCTCTTCTGGACTGGCTACGCAGCACACTGGAAAGAATAAAGGGAAGAATGCCTGAGCACATGGGTATCATCTGAAAGGCCTGTAATCTCAGAGTCTGGATGAGGAGGCAGGCAATGGGAAGGACCAGCAGAACTAACCCCTGACAGTGACACTGAATAGAAGACACGCAGCCCTGGATCCATAGAACCATTTCTCTTTGAGCTTGGTGTAGAGGAACAGGTCTGAACATTGCTGACTTGTGTAAGCTCCAGGGAGTTGGGTGAACTAGAGTTGAGGGTAACCCAAGATACCACTTCTTGCTAATAGGACATGAGAGTATTTGAATATTCAAGTGAAAAATAAAGGAGATATGGACATATTTGTACTCTGGATTTGTAGGACAAGACCTACTGGTTATAGTGTGTGTGTGTGTATGTGTGTGTGTGTGTGTGTGTGTGTGTGTGTGTGTGTGTAAGAGTTCAGCTGGAATTTTACAACTGTCTGCATGATAGACTCATCACCCTTCTAGAATCACCCTTAGTGATTGAGATGAGGGCCCTCATTTTCATCATGGAAAAGTCACTGCTGATTGGGAGGGCCCCAGGGAGCTGTGGGGAGCACAGGCAGATACAGAGTGGCCGGCAGGGTATTTAGGGGAGAAGCGAAGACAAAGCAGCCTTATTGGAGTGGTAGAAGGTGTTACTTTATCTTGATTCTCCAAGGCAATACATGGAAGGAGCCTATTAAGGATTCTGACGCAAGCTGTGAATTTCTAAATTGCATAGAATCTTGCCTTGGAGGAAAGGTTCTCAGGAGCTGATGTCGCAGAGTTCCAGAACATGAAAGGACCCTGTCACCGCAGGCCTGGATGCCTCCAGAGACACGGCCTAGCACGCTGGCTCCTGCAGGCAGAAGGCTCTTCAGGTCATGATGGAACCCATGAGGTGCTGGAGCGCCCCCAGATGATGTTTAGGGAAGGAAATTATAGGGTTAGGGGGGAAACATCTGAACTTTTTCAAGCAGACATAGTCCTGAATTAATAGTTTTTGAGATTTTTGTTCATTTATTAACATTCAAAACTTATGTGTTAGATCTTGCCCTAAGGGTTAGGGTCAGGGCGATTCAATTAATTAATTAAATGTAACTCATTTCATCCTCACCACTGTCCTATGGAGCAGGTGCTGATGAGACATTCCCGTCACTTCCCTCCACTCCAGGCTCGCTCTGCTCCCCATCGAGGTCTTTGCCCTGTCGCTCCTGCCCAGACACCCACGGGGCTCACTCCCTCACCTTCCTCAGGTCTTCTCTCCAATGTCTCTTTCTCGGTGAGCCTTCTCTGACTGCCTTATTTAAACTTGACATTCTCTCTCCTCCTTGCCTGCTTCATTTCTCTCCACAGCCTCATTACCGTTTATTGTTCATTGTCTGTTTCTCTAATGGGATTCGAAAAGGATTTTCATCTTTTTCTTTTTCACTACTCTATCCAGGGGACATATGAAAACACCCTGAACAGTTGTTGTCACGCAGGCACCTACAGATGGAGAAAGCAGTACTGAGGCAGGCTTCCTGAGAGCCCCTGCTCTGCCAAGCTTCCCTCCTTTAGGTGCTAGACTGTAGCAAGTCCAGAGAGTCCCAGGGCAGAGGGTGGGGCAGATGTGAAGTTGAGGGTGATGATGGATAGTTTCTTAACAACCAGCGATGCTGTACTTGTGTGCCCTGGCTGAATCCCCAGGGCCTAGAAATACACTCTCACATAGTAAGTGCTCAATAAATATTGGTCGAATGAATGAACTTCCATTTTATGGATGAGGAAACTGAGTCACAGAGCTATTAGGTAATATGTTCAAAGACACAACTAGTAGGTGACAGAGCCAGGCATGAGTCCAGTCCTGGAACCAGTCCGGCCGCAGAGCCTGTGCTCTGAACCATTGGGCTCTGCTGAGAAGATAGAAAGGGAGAAGGCTGCCGTTCCTGTACCTGACACATCCTTACCATATTCCTAAGGACTTTTGAGGTTCTTAAACTTTTCCTAGGACAAGGTAGAGGTAATACATAATGAAATAAAATACCTTTCTAAAAGACCAGAAATAAAATTTAAGTCAAGTTTTTGATTTGCCTCTTCCTCCCTTGAGTGTGAGTAGCTCCTGGAGAATCTAGCTATAAAACATAAGAACATGCAACATTAAAATAATTACTATTTATAGGTAAAAACAGTAACTCTATGATACCAGATGTGGTAGGCAGAATAATGGCCTTCCAAAGATGTCCTTGCCCCAGTGACTAGAATCTGTGAATATGTGACTTTCCATGGCAAAAGGGACTTTGCAGATGTGATGAAGTTAGGGATCTTGAGATGGGTGATTATCCTGGATTCTCTGGGTGGGGGAAGGGGGTGCAATCCAGTTATAATTCTAAGGGTCCTTAGGAGGATTAGACAGATTCAAAGCTGCTGGCTTTGAAGATGAAGGAAGGGGCTGGGAGTCATGGAAAGTAGGTGATCTCTAGAAGCTGGAAAAGGCCAGGAAATAGATTCTCCCCTAGAACCTCCAGCAAGGAAAGCAGTCCTGCCTGCAGATTGGTGTTAACCCGGTGAAATCTGTGCCAGACTTCTCACCTACAGGACTGTGTTTAAGCTGCTAAGTTTGTGGTCATTTCTTACAGCAGCAAAAGAAAACTGATGCACCAGACTAAATAAAAGGTAAGTTATCAAAGTGTTAAAAAGACTAAAAAGACCCAATTTTTTTTTTTTTTTTTTTTTTTTAGACAGAGTCTCACTCTGTTGTCTGGGCTAGAGTGCCGTGGCGTCAGCCCAGCTCACAGTACCCTCAAACTCCGGGGCTCAAGTGATCCCAGCCTCGGGAGTCCCAGCCTCCCGAGTAGCTGGGACTACAGGCATGCGCCACCATGCCCGGCTGATTTTTTCTATATATTTTTTAGTTGTCCAGCTAATTTCTTTCTATTTTTAATAGAGACGGGATCTCGCTCTTGCTCAGGCTGGTCTGGAACTCCTGAGCTCAAATGACCCTCCCACCTCAGCCTCCCAGATCCAACTTTTTTTTTAATTTAATTCATTCAAAATAATTGTATTCATAGAGTACATAGATATAATTACTT
>CAUYSK010078614.1:0-56630 GCA_963575035.1 Avahi laniger | reverse complement strand
GAGGAAGATTTCTTATTTTGTGAATATCCAAAAGAATGAGGTATAGTATCTTAAGACAGAAAGTTTCAAAAGAGGAATTCCAGGTGTTTTAATGAGTGATATCATGAGGGGACGGGTATATGCATACACAAAGAGTGCAATGTGCACCATCCCAGGGATGGATACACTTGAAGCTCAGCCTTGGTGGGGAGGAGGGACAAGGGCATCATATGTAACCTAATAATCTGTGCCCCCATAATATGCTGAAATAAAAAATAAATAAAGGTTTCCACAACTTTGAGAAACAAACAAAAAAATGAGTGATATCATAGGATAAAAATATACTCTAGAACCCATTGTGACTGCTTTAAGGGGGAAGCACCCCTTTGTATTAAATAAGATTTGGTATATTTGTTTAAATAAAACAGTCACGTTAGCTCTTTATGTTGAAACTGGTTAACCATGTCTCTCTGATGACTGCATATCTTACAGGTTTCATATCTAAACATCAGTGATTAATAGTGCACTGTAGTCGAGGGCTAGAAAAAAATGGTAGATGAAGTTTGGCCAAATGTGTCTCAACTACTGTCCCTTAAGAGTTTTGTTTTTGTTTTTTAAAGCAAATCTCTGGCATGATTATTTTGGTGATTATCTTTGCTTCTCTATTCTGACAGAAAGTCCAGTTATTTGCTGAATTTCTCATGTTTTTAGTCTGATTAACTATATTTTTATAGGTACTACCTATCTTTAGGATCTTTGTTAAGACATTTTTAGGTTATCTCCTCACCAAAATATTACACAGCTATAAAAGCACCTTTTTAGTTATTCCTTAATCTGTATGTTTATATTTGCTACCATATAATAATGTTTTGTTTTGCTTTATGGCAGCAATTAAATAGTTTAAAACCCAGTGACAGAATTAAGCAGTTATGGCCAGGCGCGGTGGCTCACGCCTATAATCCTAGCACTCTAGGAGGCCAAGGCGGGCGGATCGTTTGAGCTCAGGAGTTCGAGAGCAGCCTGAACAAGAGCAAGGCCCCGACTCTACTATAAATAGAAATTAGCTGGACAACTAAAAATATATAGAAAAAAAATTAGCTGGGCATGGTGGCACATGCCTGTAATCCCAACTACTCGGGAGGCTGAGGCAGAAGGATTGCTTGAGCCCAGGAGTTTGAGGTTGCTGTGAGCTAGGCTGACGCCACGGCACTCTAACCCAGGCAACAGAGTGAGACTCTGTCTCAAAAAAAAAAAAAAAAAAAAAGAATTAAGCAGTTATACTCTATAATAACAAAAAAGATTTAGAAAGCTAGTGTCCTAGCTCCTGTTTCCAGTTTGGAGCCAATGTAAACAAGTATTTTCATTTATCCTATTATTATTGTCATTTTTTACCTTTTATAAACCACCTTTTATGCCACTTTTAAGGAAACAGTAACGTCTTTTAAAACTAAGCAACAGTATTTCTACTCAAGTTATTTTCAAGTTCTCTTTTTATTTGTAATAATAACTTTTTTAGAATAAGATACGTTCTAAATAACTAAAGATGATTAAATTTTGAAGCTTTAAAAATTATTCAGTGATGGAAATCACTATATTGTGATATAGTGAAATAATTTTAAATTTCTATTGTAAAACCATTCAAATTTCTGGGTAAGCATATTAAATTAACAATTTGATCTAGATAAAATTGAAAAACTTAGAAATTTGTAATATTAGATGCATACTATTTGAGATCTGTGCTGGCAGTAGTGTTAAGGGAAAAAAACTGAGAATTATTGACTTTAAATTTCTTCCTATGAGTTTAATTTCTATAAATGTCAAAAGAAAAAAGATATTTCAAGGAAGATGTGCCTCTTTTTACTGACATATAAGGCATGTGATATTTTTGAAAGATAGGTATATACCGATTACTTTCTTCCTGGAAAAATCAACACACAAACAAAAATTACAATGACTCATGTTATTGATACAAACCTATACCTCCATGATTGTAATCTGTTCTGTGAAGAAGATTTTAAAACAAACGTCTTAAATAGAAATGCTGTGGTAGTGCAATTAGAACAAGTGTGCCTTGGATTCTAAGACAAGGCCATTCTAGTATGACAGAGTAGGCAACTGAGAGAGTTCTACATAGACCATTGGCAGGAAATAGATCTGCCTTGAAGATCTTGTAGACTAGTAGAGGTATGTGCAAGCAGTCATCATTAGGATAGTATACAATGAATGATGGAAATGCTCTGCAGGTGGAAAAACCTATGCACCAGGGGCATCTGGCAATAAAAAGTGGGTGGTGATACAGGCAGGTTAAGCACTGACATCAAGGGAACCAACTGTGGGCAGTGGTGATTCGGCTGTGGAAATGGAAATTCAGTGGCAGATGTGCTCCCCCAGAATTAATATGAGGAAGGAACTCTATAGAATGTTAGCTAGTCTCTGAGATGTTTAGATACTAGTTGGATAGGAACTGAGTCAGGGAATCTAGCAAATGGAAGTAAGAAATTGACCTTCTTTGGGCACAGGGATTAAGGCTGGATCCTAGTTACTTTGAATCAAAGTACAATATCAAAATGGGGACCATTGGCAAAGTTGACATGAATGGTGAATCCTAAATTATGGCTTCAGTTGGATTTATATTTTCCCTGCCCCTGGCCTAGGAACTAGCTTGGCTGGAGTCTAGATGGGATTGGTGAGACCTTCAGTTACTATTAATAGTTAAGGAGCCATTCCTTTGTGGATAGAAGGAAGGCAGAGTTCGAGGACTGGCAGGCAATAGCTCAAGAAGAGATGCTGTGTGTACCATTCTTCTTACCTCCCGGTACTTCCCCACTCTTAACCATGGGAGAGAAAAACCGAATTCACAGCGGGGACAATTCAAAGCCACGAACTTAACTGAGACTGAGAGAACCACAACACTAAGCTTTATTAACCCTGGAATTTATTTTTGTTTGCTTATTTTTGACCAGAGGGACAGTTGATTTAATCAAAATGCTAGAATTAGCAAGTACATACTCTAAGAATCCGAAAGAATTTGCTAGTTTCTAGATGCCCTGTGAAAAAGATTCTTCAAAATGGAATAGCCATTTGGAGGCAGAGGTATAGTAGTTTTCAACTGCTGCCTTAACAAATGACTACAAATTTGGTAGCTTAAAACCACACAAATTTATTATCTCACAGTTCTGTGGGTCAGAAGTCTGGATTGGCTGTGCTGATTTCTCTGTTCCAGGTTTCATGAGTTTGAAATCAAGGTGTGGGCCTACTGGGATCTTATCGGGAGGCTCTGGGAAGAATCCACTTTCAATTCTGTCGGCAGAATTCAGTTTCTTGTGGCCGTAGGTATCAGCAGGGGCTGCTGTCAGCTTCTGGAGGCCACCGTATTTACAGGCTCTGGGGACTGGGCATGGATATCTCTGAGGAACCATTCTGCCTACTCCAGAGAGAAAAAAATTTTTAAGGAATGACTCTAATCCAATTTCTCTTACTGGTTACTAGTAAGAATAATTAAAATACCTTGACTCTCAAACAAGTAGGATGATTTTTACACTGAAACAAATAGTTAACTGTGAAGAGACAAAGGCGTCCATCTTTGAAATCAACAAGAAAGAAGTAGAGTGATGACCAGCATATATAACAATTAACAATTTGTGCAAGAGGATATGATGTTAATATTTTTGATAACGTTTCCTGTGTTTCTCTTTAAACTATGGTATTTTGAAATACTACTTAAGATTATTTTATTAAGTGTTTGGCTGAATGTTATTTGTCTGTGGGATGCATGGAATATTTAATGGAAAAGATCACATACAGGCCTGTAGTTTGACCATGTGGTCATAATGCAAGCTTATTGCTCTGGTGACAGTTTACCCAAACTCTGAAATTCATAAGAACACAATAAATGCTTCTTGAGGTTTGGACTTATAACATGAATGATAAAAAAATTTCTATTTCATTCAATTTTTTCAGAGACAGGGTCTCATTCTGTTGCCCAAGCTAGAGTGCAGTGGTGCAATCATAGCTCACTGCAGCCTCAGACTCCTGGGCTCAAATGATCCTCTTGCCTCAGCCTCTCAAGTAGCTGGGACTATAGGCATGCGCCACCACACGTGGCTAATTTAAATTTTTTTTTTTTTTTTTTAAGACATGGAGTCTCACTATGTTGCCCAGGCTGGTGTTGAACTCCTGGCCTCAAGTGATCCAACTGCCTTGGCCACCCAATGCATTTCATTTTTAAACAGAAAGTTTTATATGCTATTTAACTTTTCTTAATAACTCATAGTCATCATTTCAAGAGGTAATCACACTAAGTTTAAAATTTCACGCGATCAGAATGAATCTGTACATCTTTCAACAGCCCCAGGCACGTAGTAGGCACCCAATATTTGTGATGCATGTACAGATGTGAAGATATCACTTAGAAGTTATTTTCTTGAAACAAATTCCTTTTTCTTGTAATCAATCTTTTCTGCTGAGTACAGAATACAAGGAGCCCAATATCTGAACCGTGAAACTTGGCTGCTATTCTGAAAATTAACAACTGAATCAAAGGTCACCTCCTAAAGTATTTTTCATATTTTTTGTGAAATTATCATTGTGCTTATTGGGGGCCTTTTGCATGTCTCTTGGACTTAAAACATTTTTTTAGCAAGAGTTGCTGCTTCTCTTCTATATCATACTTCCTATGCTTCTTGGCTTTCATATAAAAGTTAGCATTTTGTAGGAATTATCGGCCAATCAGAGCACTCTTTTTTTCTCGTGCGTGACAGGTAATCAGCTGTAATATTTATATCACCAACTCTTCAGCCCTTTATATATTTTTAGGTGCTCAGGGGCTGCTGCTTCACTGATACTTTGTTTTTGTTTATTTGATTATTTCTAATGTTATTTGTGGGTCTCTTGCTCTTTTGGGAGCCTAAGGGATTGAATACTATTCTGTCGATCATTAAAGTTTTATGAAAAAAACATGTAAAATATTTCTGTGATTTAAAAATAGACCAAAAACAGTAACACAACAGTCAGTGATGCTGTTTCTTCAGACTGTGAGTGGGTGACTGAGTGGAGCGGACGAGGGTAGAGTGTGGGGGACTGAAGATAAACTTGTGTACCTAACACAAACAAACGCCCACGCATAATGTAAATTATTTCTACAACCTAACTTTCCAAAATAGAAAAACTTGTTCTTCATAGTCTGAAAATTAAAGTGCTTCATATCTTATTTTTTTGAAATGAGTTCTTTCTAAGACAGAAATAGCTATATTTTATTTAACCTTAAATTTTAGAGATTAGGCTTATTTTAAGTAAAGTTAACATTTGGTCATATTTTCTAGCTGTTGACAAACCTGGCTGTGTGTGTGAGTAAGCTATAATAATTATTTGTTATAAATAGAAATAAGATGTTACAGAAAGCTTGTAAAATTTGCATTTAAAATCACTCAGTTATATCAAAGTTAATTTTATGTATTCACCTACAGTCTTTTATAAATTATTTTTACCATTTGCATAATTATAATCATGTTACACTCAATTCTACATTTGGCATATTTCACATGGCATTATATCTTAAACAAGTTCTCATGTCTCTCAAATAATGCCATTTGTAATCATTATTTATAATGGATGAATCATGTTTCATCACGTAGATATACTTATATATCTAAATATTACATTATTGCTGAGTTTTGGGGTTACTTTGAATATTTCTTACTATAAATATATTACAGTGAATATATTTTATGTATACGGTTTTTCTCATAGTTCAGAATTTATGTTTGGATAGTATCTGAAGAGATGGATAATTTAGTCAAAATTTATTAGTATTTTTATAGTATGTGATTACATGCAATAGCACGTAATGTGCTTTCTACAAGTATGCTGGTTCCCCATGACACCAATAACCTGTGAAAATCTTTCTGACAAGATTCTTAAGCATATTTCCCCAGTCATCAATAATACTGCACCTGTTTATCTAGTTGTTAACAACATTTGCAAAAAATGCCCCTTCTGAGGTTTACCAGATCTTTACTTTATACCTATTAACTAAAATGATTTTCTCTCAACTTTCCAGTATTAGAGAAAAAAACAACCAAGTGTGAAGATTGGAAAGGTTCATGTCATTCAAGGCACATAATTTAAAGAGATCAATGCCTAAATATAGAATTGAAACATTTGAGAATTGTATCAAGAAAATGTCCTTCAAATCTTTAGAAAAGAAAAACAGATTATATCCCAAAGAACAAAAGATCAAGATGGTGTCAGACTTAATACTAAACAACAGTGGTAACTATAGTTTTGATGAGAGTCAGCAAAGATATTTCCATATGTGTATGGAATTTTCAGGCTTTGGAAAACAATATCTATACGTTTTCTAGCTAACTAAGAAATGTATAAAATTAAAAGTCAAGACCAGCAAAGTTATGTTATTAAAAAAATTGATAAGGAGAAATAAAGTTATATAAAAATTGGAGTTTATTATTTTTATGCTGAAAGTATGGTTACAAAACTGAATATAGAGATCAAAAATTATTATTGAAGAAGAGATAATAAAAATAAAAAGTTTATACCTAAACACCAGATGCTTTTAATAAGGATTGGGAAGTGGAAGAGCGAGATGTAGAATAGGAAAAGTAAGCTATTGTCTTCATTTTTCATAGGAAAAGGCAAACAATATTGTTTGTCTCAATTTTAATACTTTTAAAACTTAGGGTAAAGAAAATTATATTTTTCTAATTTTAAAGGACACCTCATTAGATGCATTTTAGAGGACTTTTCTGCTAACAAATGAAGCAGTTAAAATATAGCATAAAGTTTTAAAATAAATGAATAGGAGATGATTTATTACGCAAACACAAAAGGAAAGCTGAGCTTGCAATATTAATTTTAGACAAAATAGATCAAGACAGTGGTTACTAAACATGAAAAAGAAAGTCACTTTTAATAAAGGACAGAATCCACAATAAACATTGTGCTAATAAACACAGAATTAAAATATGTAAGGCAAACATTGATAGACATACTAGGAGAAACGGACCAACAACAGTTATGGGGCATTATATATATTTCAAAGAGCAAGAGACAAAAATTGGAAACAATATGAATATATTAAGCCAGTGGATAAAAATATAGACAGAGAATATGGATAGTTTAGTAAGTATCTGTGAGAAATTATAAACATTAATCATTGGTTAGACCACAAAAAATTTGTTCAATATATTCTTAAATATAGAAATTGTATAATACATCTTGTCTGGCCACAATTGGGAAACTAGAAATTAAAAACAAATTTTTGAGTACATCTGCAAGATTTGATATTGGTGTTCTCATTTTTTTCTAAATCATCTAATCACTATAATTTTGGTTTCCAGTTATATTCAGTAACTGTTTGGCAAATCAAAATTATAATCGTTAGGTGATTTAAGAAAAAAATTATGAACGCTAGCATCAGACCTTGGAGATGCAACCAAAGGTAAATTCAGAGCCAAGTTTGCAGTTTATATTCTTTATAAACTACGTATATAAAAATATACGTAGTTTGAAAAATACACTTTTTGACAATGTTTAGAGTACCATTTAATGCACCTCTGTAGTGTTGATTATCAGAATAGCATTTATAAATGATGAACATAATCTAACAAATGGTACCCTAAACTGAGTCTACATAATATGGTAAAAGGGGGAATTATCCCTTGTCAATAAATCTCAGAAGAACAAATGGATAATTTAGCTAAAAAATGTGGTTCACAAAGTGGAGTTAGGCCAAAATGATCTGGACTAGGGCTTTCTACTGAGTATACTGGATAATTACTATTTTGTTCTCTTCACTTTGCATTCTTAGGCCAATGCGAGAAATTGCTATCACACCAGATAACTAACTCATGCTGTGTACTGTAAATCATCTAGCTATAAAAATTCTTATTTTCAAGACACTTTTATCATTGTTCCCAAAGTGCGAATATTAAGAAAGAAGAATCTCCACGCAAGTATTGTGCCACTGTGAGGGAGTTAAGTGCAAACTGTAAGAATTTGGTGTATCTTGAAATGTAGGGAGGAGACCTCTACAGCAGAGTAAGAGGCATGTTTAAGTCAGTTAATAGTCGCTATAACTAGATCCATTATTTTGTTTGATTTGTTCATTTCTCTACTATTCTACTTAAAATTATAATCTATATCTGCTTTACTGGGACTTCTCTATTCCCTGCTCTAGTTTTCCTCCTAAGATCATGGATAAGTATATTTCATTTGTGTTACTCATTGTCTTTCTTCCCTCACTAAAATGTTAGCTTTATGTGGGGAAGGATTTTTTTCTCCCTACTGTATTACTGCTATATTGCAGAGCTTTCAAGAGTCTTTGACTATTTATAGAGTGAGAATAAATTAAGTTAATTTGAGAGTAAATTCATTATTTCGATTGAATTTATCAAACAATCTTAAAAACATAAAATGAAAATTCAAAAGGCATTTTAAATATTTAACTTGCTTAAATCTTCATCTGAATGATTTATTTTGTTTCATTTTTAAATAACAGCAGAAAAGAAACACAGGAAACATACATAATGAAGAACTTTGAAGAAAAAAACTAGCATATTAGATACCTTTAAACAATGTAGTCTGCCCATCTGCACTAGAATGTTTATAGCAGCACAATTCACAATTGCAAAGATGTGGAAACAGCGTAAGTGCCCATCAATACATGAGCGGATTAATAAAATGTAGTATATGTATACCATGGAGTTCTACTCAGCTACAAAAAAAAATGGTGATGTAGCACCTCTTATATTATCTTGGATAGAGCTGGAACCCATTCTACTAAGTGAAGTATCACAAGAATGGAAAAACGAGCACCACATGTACTCACCATCAAATTGGTTTTAACTGATAAGCACTTAAGTGCACTACAGTAATAACATTCATCGGGTGTCTGGCAGATGGGAGGGCAGAAGAAGGGATGGGTATATACACACTTAAGGGGTACGGTGCACTGTCTGCGGGATGGACATGCTTGAAGTTCTGACTCAGGTGGGGCAAAGGCCATATATGTAACCTAAACATTTGTACCCCCATAATATGCGGAAATAAAAAAAATTGATTAAAAAAAAACAATGTAGTCTGCCAAAAAAGACAAATAAGCAATTAGCCAAATATGTAACTGAATTTTACCTGTTTTTTTTTTTACCAGCATCTTTACCTGTTGAATTTTAGTTTAGATGCAAACAAATATTTCTTCCTTTGAATAGGCAAAAACTTCTTTTATATATTTTTACGCAACTAGAATTGAGCAAACAATAATACCTTTGAACTACACTAAGAAGTTGCAATATTCAGTGAATTCTGTTTTATTATTTTGTGAACATGTTTGATGTTATAGTATACAATTCTTTAAAAGTATAGGTGAGTATGATTCCCAAACTTCTTTTTTTACATAAATATTTTTATTGTAAAGCAATTTTCTATTCTGCAATTATTAGAACAATAATGATATCTTTTGTCTAGCTTTTTGTACTAAGAGCAACTTCTACATGACAGTAAACAGCAGTTTTTAGGATAAACATCAAATCTTTCTTCCTAAATCTGGCTGTAATCGTATGTATTTAAACTAAAAGAGACTAAATGTTTGCTGGTAATATTTCCTCTTACTTTAACGTTGTGTATTAAAATTTCACACAAGTTTAATTAAAATGTAAAAAGGCAATTTGTCTTTCATTTTTTAAAAACATGAGTATTGCTATATAAAACTAAATAGAATAATAACTGGCAAAAAGGTAGGTATTCAATTATTGTTCACTAAATGAAATTGTATGTTTTTCTTAAAATAGAATAATAGGTTAATGTTTTATCTTAATATCTAAGAAATATTATTTCTTCTTTTATACTCATATGTTTTATCAGAAGTTTAAAATTTTGGCATTCATAGGTAAACAGCATTTCAGATAGCCACATTTAAGTCTAGACTTCTTCAGAAAATACTAAAATCATTGGCCTTAATTATTAACAACTTAATTATTAACAATTATTAACATATTGCCCTTTCTTCTTATGTTTTATTTAACAGTACAATAGCATAAACATGTTTAGTATTTTTAGCAATTTACATACCTATATATATATTACAAATATAATGAGATTTTACATGTTCTAATGGAATATTAATATATGAATGAATACACTGATATACAGGTAAAGACAGTACACAGAAACACTAGATACAGGATTTGTTTTGATTTCTCAGCAGACCTGCTTAATTCAAACTGATCTGTCTTCAGCACATTTCTAGTGCCTTCTTGACATACTCGTAATATGTCTAATCAGGTCAGTGGTTGAAATCCCTGGTTGTAGAACAGTTGTATGCATAACTGCTCTATGTAAGTATTAAATCTATAACCTTGATTTGATTCGAAAGAATCCAACTCAAAGTTTTTCATACTCCTATTTCATGAAATGCTAGGATTCCATGAAATAATTTGAAAATGAAATGCACTTTGAATTTTTCAATTTGATTTTTTTCCTAATTTGTATGAGACTAATCTCTCCAAACCTAATTCTCTTATTCAATCACCTATTTAATTTTTCATCATCACCACCCTGTAGTTATATTTTGGCTACCAGCTATATCATATGAGAAAGTGAATAATGTGAGTGTTGCCACCTATAGGCAGAAAATTGATTATACTTGTTTATGACAGAAAAGCATAATCTAAGAAAAAGAGTCTTTTTTCCAACTCCTACAACTAGCATCTTCAAACTTTTTACCTAAATATTTACCTACTTGTTATTGATGTTGCCGCTTTAGATGCCTGTGCCTTAAAATGAATTATTTACTAAAATCTTTATCATTTGGTCAGACTACTATTTGCATTTAATATATTATTCCAATATACCATACTATTAAAGCTGATTGACTTTGCCAAGTTTAAAGAGACCTGCTTCAACCAACAACCTTCACCAGTCATATACTAAACTAACTGTTGTATCTTAGTTTACCTCCAGAGTGGGGAAAATGACCAGCATTTGTTCCCAGGAATGAAAAAGCATCCCTTCCTACAATCTATTATCATTAGTCTTTGGTTGTGTGCCTTCTCTGTAATGATATAGGTTTGTTTCTCCTTTATTCTTTGCAGAGTGCTGCAGCAGCTCCCAGTCCAGTGCTAGGAAACATTCCCCCAGGAGATGGCATGCCAGTAGGTCCTGTACCACCAGGGTTCTTTCAGGTACTCAGAGAAACTGACTAGGAATGTTAAGACATAGGAACTCCTGTTTGATTTTATTTACAGATATGAAGGAGGATGAGGCTATTTTAATTCTTAAGGTAAAGCTAATATGTGCAGCCAACTCTTGATTATTCAGACTGGTTATCATATTGCCCTTTCTTCTTATGTTTTATTTTTTGTTAAATTATTTATTTATTTAGCCATTCAATTGTTCAGTTAAGAAAGAAAAAGAGTTGAAATGCAAATTAGCCCATTAAATTAACTGTGGTAAATATTTTGTGCAAGAAGAGACTTTCCAGAGATGAGGTTTTAGAAAGAGATGGTTTTTTAACTATCTAATCTGTCCATATCTCCATAGACTAAAGATAATCAAGATTTGGCTGTACTTCAAACTATAGCTAAATCATAATCTATTCATTTATCAAGAATTAAAGACTATATCAAACTATTATTGAGAATTATCTTTGAGGCTTTTAAGCTGGAATTTTTATTAATATCATTCTATAACATTTTAAGATCAGATTTTCAAATACATGTTAGTATTTTAAAATTTCAGCAAGACCACTTATTTTAGCAATGATTATGATAATTTTAGAATTATTATACAGTATATCATTTTTTTTAATTTTGTGGCATCCACATCTTAAATCTGATAATTTTCTAACTCAAACCAACACAGATTGTGAAATTTATTTTTTAATACATAGTTGATTTTGTAATACCCTTTTAGAAAATTAAGAATGTAGAAGAACTACAGTTGGAAGGCATTACAGGAATTAGTATAATATTCTATATTGTTAATGAATTATATCAGATACTTATAAGCTAATTTTTCACTTTAGTTTTTATATTTTCAAAGTTCTTGATAATCATTTATTAGTTAATCCATACCATCATTGCAGGATGGATCAATGTACTTATAAATGTGAAAATGGAGAAATAAAGTGATAAATAATTTTCCAAAGTACATCAACTGTATAGAAAGGTCTTAATTAGAACATAATTCCAACTCTAGTCCTTTAGGACTTGCCTATTTGCTCAGCTACTCTGTATTAGTACCCCCAGGTAGCCTAGAATATTCAAAAGTCTTCTTGGAGCTCCTATTCTGTCTTGGGGGCCCTTTCTTATCCTCTAGAGACAGATTATAACCCTTGATTATTAATTAAATAACCACCATTTAAGATAATGATAATAATAGCTAACAGTAACTGCTTACTGTATACCATGCTTCATTCTAAGTGCTTTACATATATAAACTCTTAATCCTCACAATAATCCTAGATGTGAAGTATGTGTTACTGTCATTCCCACTGTACAGATCGAGAAACTAAGGCACTGATAGCTAAGTGATTTACGCAAAGTCAGAAAGTGATGGGGATGGGATTCAAATCGAGGCAACCTGGACTTTTGTGATTGAATTTACCTTTTAAAAAGTTCATAGTTGATTGTTATTCATGAAATATTTCCATCTCAACTTATTTTTTTCTCATCCTCTTATTTCTCTTACTAAAGATGGACTGGAGTTAGGGCATAAATCAGAAAAGTTTATATATTTAAGAGTTAGTAGAAGCTCTCTAAGTGGCACTTTTAAAAGAGAGATTATGTTGGGGAGGAAGCCAATTGCTTTCATTCTAGGGTTAAACCAAGAAATATTTTCATTTTCATGTTTCATAGAATGAGCCATTCTCCCCATACCTATCTTCTATCTCAAAGTCTTGTTAGGAATAATTGAAACAGAGTTAACTTTGTTTTAATCATTACAGTGTGATAGGCATTTGAGTACTACTGTATGCTGGGCACTGTGGTAAGCATCTAAAAATGAGCAAGTGTAGTATGTGCCTTTCTGAAGCTTTTTGTCTAGCCTGTGAGGCGTTATTAAAAATAAATAACTGTAATACAATGAGATATGTGTTGTAACAGAATAAAATAAAGTTTTTGATGACCTGGGAGAGAGAGCCATTAAATCTGCATGAGCTAGAGGAATGACATTTCAGAAAGCAGGAACAGTATAAGCAAAAGTGTGATGCCATCCAAATGACCTGTGCAAAGGTGTTGAGAGTAAAACATATGGAAGGTGGGGGAGAGCTATAGGTAGGAGTTCCCGGACATGAAATTGGAAAGATACGGTCTAGCTCGTTGAGAAGGGCCTTATGTGCCATGTTAAGAACTTGAATTTATTCAATAAGAGACATCAGAGATCTTTGTAAAGGGCAGTTACCAGAATTCATACTATAAGTTGGATTCACACTTTGTTAGACAACCGTGACAGGTTGTATACAAAATCCCTGCCCTCAAAAAGTCTACAGTGTGATAAATGAGAGAAGAGGCAATTAGAATACAGAAAGAAAATGTCTATATTAAATGGGTGGAGTGTGCTCTTAGAGCAAATCGAAGGCCACCAAACTGAATCTTGGGAGAGGGATAGTCAAGAAAGTATTGTCCAAATAGTAAATAAAATTCAAATTGGCATTAAAAGAAGAGTTAGGAGTTAGGCAAAGGAAACAGGGAGAGAGGGGGAAAGCATTCTAGGAAGAGGAACAATAATTTGCAAAGACCCAAAGGGGAAAAGACAGAGAAACCAAGTATTTCAGGAAAAATGAAGCTTAATTATCTAAAGGGAGAGTAGCCAGTGATGAGGCTGCAGAGGGACCTTAAAGCACCTGGTAGGTTAGTAAAGAGTTTGAATTTGATCTTAAGGGCAGTAATAAGCGATTGAAGAATTTGAAACAGGAGAGAGAGATGCTCATATTTGCATTTTTTTAGAAAAATTGCTCCAACTACAGTGTGTAGCCAGAATTGCAGAGAAACAAGCCTGGAGGTAGGGGACTCTTTAGAAGACTGTTAAAAAGTTCAAGTAATCCAGGTGAAGTTCAATGCTGGCCTTAACTAAGATAGGGGCAGTGGATATGGAGAGATAGGAATAGATTTGAGAGACAGAAATAAATGCAAGGCAGTGTGAATAAAAGAATTCAAAGATAATATCCTGGTTTCTGTCTCTAATCTGTGCAGATGGAGATATTATTTTCCGAGATAGGGACCACAAAATAAGCAGTAGGTTCGAGGTGGGGCAGATGAGATTCCTGTGATTTCTCCAATTAGAGATATCTATTAAGCTGATGGACATACAGGTTTGAAACCTAGGATAGTGATCGAGACTAGAAATAAAAATTGCAGGGTCATATCATATTAAGGCCACTTGAATCCACCAGGGTGGATTAATTGTCCAGGGAGAAAGTAGAGAATGAGGGGGTAGGAGGATGTACAACCAAACTACAAAAAACACTAACATTTAAAAGATAAACAAAGGGAGCAGAACCCATTACAGAGACTGGATGCAGAGATATCAGTAGGTTGTCTGTCTGTGATAGCAGCCCATGGAAGAGATTTTCTGAATCTACTCAAGATCAGTGACAGTAGGGTTGGAAAGGAAGAAATAGTTCATAGTTATGTTTGATAAGCCAAACATTAATTGAGCAAATTAAGGGTAGAAGAGAAAAAGTTGGAGGAATCAAGGATGATTCTGAGGTTCTTACTTGGGGTCTCTTGATAATTTTAGTGTCTTTATCTCAGTAAGGAAATACAAAAGGTTGAAAAATTTTAGATACATTTGAGTTTGATATATAAGTCATTCCTCTTTATCTAGGCAGCCTATTTCAGCTAATTCCAAGTACTTTTTCCCCCTATTCAGCATTTAAATGTCTCCCTAGAAATGCTTCTCTGAAATATCGAAAAATTCAAATTATCCAACTTTAAAAAAGAAATATGATGTTACTATCTTTTGGTACATACGGCAGTGGGATCAAATGACTCAAGTATTTCCTAAGTATCTGCATCGGTTTCCTGCAGTAATTAGACTATACTTCAGCATGATTTTGGCCACAATACTATAATGCATGTTGTTAATGAAGAGTATCTGCCTTCCATGAGTATAAGCAACTATAATTCAAGTTCAAACACCAGTTTCTAATCCAAAGAGATATAGAACTCCAAGAATGATGCAAATCTGGAGAAGCTGTGATGGGGTATCATTTCACAGTTCATAAACTGTAATACCCAAGATCAGACACAATCCTGATAATGAATTCAGTACAAGGCAAGGGGAATTAGAAGCAACTGCAAAAGAGCTGGCTGTGGTTCCTCCAAGTGGCCAAGTCCAGAGGCTGGCTAGAACACGAAGAGACTCAGGCTCTCCAAGAAGCCAAAGACTCGGATATCAGAGAATCCCTGGTTCAAACGAGTCTCAGCCAAAAGAGTGCTAAACAGTTCTTCCAGCCTCTCAGCTTGGTTGCAGCTACTAAATTCTGAAGGGTAATACCTCCCATTGCCTTTGATCTTTAGGTCATGAAACTACTATTTTATCTTTATATTCTTAGTAAATACAAAGCTTATTTGGGGATAGCTGGAATGGTACAAGACCCAAAAAGGATTGAGCCTGTCAAAATTCAATGAATAAATTAAAAAGAATGATTTATAATTAGCACATCAAGTGCGAGTTTAAGTAGTTCTCAGCTCCACTCACTTTGTGATCATAGTATCAAAAATACATTGAAACAGTTCTCCTAAATAGACAAATGTACTTCTTTTATTCCTGTTTACATTACAAAACAAGCTCCCTCTTTCCCATTGTAATGTGAGTATAGACTTACATTCATTACCAAATGGAATTATACAAACTCTGAAGTTGTGAATTTGTAACAACTACATATACATCTGAAAAATTACAGTTAAGTTAAACTCTAAAATAAATAATTTTCCCATACTTTTTTTTTTCTTTTTTTTGGAGACAGAGTCTGGGCTAGAGTGGGCTAGAATGCAGTGGTATCATCATAGGTCACTGCAACCTCAAACTCTGGACTCAAGCGATCCTCCTGCCTCAGCCTCCCCAGTAGCTGTGACTACAGGTGCATGCCACAATGCCCGGCTAATTTTTTCTATTTTTAGTAGAGATGGGGTCTCACTCTTGCTCAGGCTGATCTCCAACTCCTGAGCTCAAGCGATCCTCCCACCTCGGCTTCCCAGAGTGCTAGGATTACAGGTGTACTGCATACATTTAATAAGTCCATTCTGAAAGACAGTCTTTATATTAGTGTCTTTTTGTGACATTGTTTATACTTTGATGTTTTTATTGAAATGAGAGAGCTTCTGTTGCTGGGTAGGAAACCAAATAAGTAAAATCAGTGGGACTAGTTAGACATGCAAAAGAAGGTATCAACTTAGTAAAATAAAGCTGTTTAAAGACACATATATTTATTTACTTAGAGCCTTTTATCAAAGGAATAATTTGTATAAGAAACCCTGTAAATCCTCAAAGTGACACTTACCGTGGAACTGATGAATGACTTAGGAGCAGCTTTCTTTAATTGAGAAGACTTGCTTCTTGGGATCAGAAGGAAGACAGTAGAAGTGGCCATTGATCTAATTAAAGTTTGGCAGTTTTAGTAGAATAAAATACAGTATTGTGATATGGTGTGAGTACACATCCATCCCAGACGCCCAGAACTGAGTCTCTCCTCTAGTTCTCCTGTCTCTGTGCTATAGTCTTATTTAAAGGTTTTATTGTATGCTAAGAAATTTGCAGTATGTATTAAAGGCATCAATCTGCTATTAATTCATTATTACAGTGTTTATCCAAAAAGATAGGCAAGGGGCTTTGATTCCTGCAATTTTATTGAAATAAGCAGCAGTATTTCTTAGACCAATTATATTTTCTTCTCACTTATGTATAACGATCAAAATGATTTAGTAAAATGCACTAAATAAAACAAAGGAAAAGTGCTTTCTTTTGTGTTTTAAGAAATTAAATTGTTAACTCTGTTACCTTATAAAGTTCTGTAATTTTATGGATGAGTAACAAGGCATCTTCTCTTGTGAATTTACTCTAACTTATAGAACATTAAAGCAATTGACATTTCTTATTTTAACCAAAAAAATTTTTGAGAGGAGTAAAAATGCTTTATTTTTTCCTACTTTCTCCTCTTTACAAAAAGAAAATTTTTAAGAAAGAAATTATACCTTGTTTATTAACTTGTTTATCACTCTAATAACTAAACACATTTAAATCTTTTATATAAAAACACAATATAATTTTAAATGGGTGCTCATGTAGATAATATCTTTGAGTCTATAACTAATGTGGGATATACTATTATAATTTTGAACTCTGTATAGACTTTTATTCATTTTCACCATGTATTTTGTTTTGATTTTCATCTTGATATGTTTACTATATTCTAGCCACTAGATGTTTAATTTTCTTAACTGAAACTGTTGAAAACTAATAATATATTGATGATGGGTTATAAATTTAAGGCTTTGACATGAATAAGAGTTGTTGAAAATAAAGTATGCCAACTAATTTAGTTTCAGACCAAGGTGGTCATCCATACTTTAAAATCAAAATAGATCAAAACTCGGATATAGTGGAAAATATGTTACAACAGGTTTGTAAATCACATTTTGTTTGCAGGCCTAATATTAGCAATGGTAAAGCTTCTTTGCCATCTAGTGGTGGTTTGAAGATGTCTCCACTTGTTCAGGGTCTTTTTTTCCCAAAGGTTCTATTTTTAGCAAGACTGCTCTGTAGCAAGCTGACCTAATGCTCTAACATAGTAATAATGCAATAAGAAAAAAAAAACAAATAGTAAGAAATTTCCCGTTTTCTTCATGGTATTATTATTGACTAGAAAAGGCTCAGTAACAATGACATTCATAAAAGGAACGAGGACAAAAACAAAGCATAGAGTAATGCATCATTCTTGATACTTTAAAAGAAAAAGAATCAAAAGGAATAAAATATGAGAAAAATAATTATTTAATCTAACACTTGACACTGAAAAGGAAAAACCAGAAGAAATGTTTTTACAAGTCTTCGGTAAATGTTTCTGGGAGGTAGATATTTATTTAATTTATTTCTGGAAGTCCTACATTTGACGATACCTTAGTATCTATATTCATCTGCTCTTCCTATTCAGACTTTCTGAATGCAACCATTTTACTGTAAGTAGTGCCTGTTTTACCCTAGTATTTATACACATAGCTAAATAGTCTACATACCATCTCAATGCCCTTCTATTATTAATATTGGTATTGTCTTCACTTCTAACAGTTTGCCTTTCCTCTTATCTTTACTGACCTTTCCTGAGCACGGCTGTTTCAAAAATTAGTCCTAGGACATACTCTAAACCAGGAGAAACTCCCTTTCCCCCCCAAAAAAAGTTGTGATAATCACCCTACATCTTAGATAATGAACCAAAAATAGTACTTATTATATCCTTTCTTAGTTTGAATGAGTAAGGTTCTGAAAATCTCGAGTAAAATTAATTTATTAACTATGTCTAACATTATCAGTATATATACTTTTAAAAATTTAAACATTAGAAATACTATTTATCAGAACTAAATATACCAGGATTTGGATAGTGGAGGGTGGGAAAGTTTGCTTAGTTATCAAAGCTCAAGAAATAAAACTTTAATTTTCTGAAAAATATAATTCTGAATCTTTAAAGAATAGATTCTAAGTGGTGAAAATAGAGCAAGTCTTTTCCTGGTATAAAGATAAAAGCAACCGAAAAAATAAAGGTGCCTGACAGCTCCTGGCTTTGATAATGCTATCCTACAGTTGTGGTAATAGTTTTTCTGGCCTCAGCTATTAGAACAAATTAAAACTTCTCAGCTTGAGTAACTAAGTAAGCTTTTTTAAAAATTGCAGTTCAGTCACCTAAAGTCTCTACAGCAGTGACTGGATGGACAGAGAGCAAAGGAGGGAGTGTCAGGTGTTGAGAGTCTTTATTTGAGTTTTCCAATTAGAATGGACTGAAATACTTTCCTGTTAGAAACCCTGTTTTTTTGGTTATTAATTTGTTTGTCAATACAGGTATTTAGGAAAAAGTTAGGTAGACAATACTAGACCAATATTTGATTTTCCTTTCACTTTCATGCTACTCCAGCAACTAAAGATGTCCAAGACATTTAGTATGAAACAACAAAATATATTTTAAAATCATGTATATAAGAGCTTAACTATTTTTCAGATAATTTGAAATTATAGTTTTTCTTTTGAAAATATTAGTGAAAATTCTTCCCAGAGTGCTGTAGTTTTTATTAAAGTCCCTTGATAAAAAAAATATAGAGAGCAAATTGCAAGTATGCAAAGACTATTTATAACACAAATTTAGTTTTTTATTTAATGTTGATTACATAAACAAAAATGGTTAGCATTCTTTGGGGAATTAAAGATAAGGAACAGGTTATTAAATATATTATTAATTCTCCATGTAGGTGGGATAGATTTGTTTTAAGTATACATTGGAAAGCCATAAGCTTTTTAAAAAATAACTTATTCCTAGGTGGTATTCAGTAATAATTTGTATTATGTTCTATATCAGGGATCAACCAACATTTTCTGTAAAGGACCAGATAGTAAATATTTTATACTTTGCAGGCCACATGGTCTCTGTCACAACCACTCAACTCTGTTGTAGTATAAAAACAGCCATAGACACTATGTAAATTAGTGAATATGGCCCTGTTCCAATAAAACTTTATTTACAGAAACAGGTGGTAGGCCCACACCTGTTCAGTGTAAATATGGTAAGAGACAACCTTTAAAAGATCCAAAGGGTAAGGACCTATGTTTCTGTAAATGTGTTCTTGGACTATTAACCTGAAAGTCCTGGGATTCACCCAACTCCTAGTATATTAGAATTCTTGGGGCTTGGGAGTGTGAGGCTAGAAATCCTTTGGTTTCTGTTGTTGTTTGTTTTATTCATTTTGGTTTTTTGTTCCTATAACTAACTTATTTTATTTATTTGTTTGTTTTTATTTTAGTAGATTTAGAGGATGCAAGTTGAATTCTGTTATGTGTATATGTTGTATTGTGGTGAATCTGGGCTTTTAGTGTACTCATTAACTAAATAATATACAGTGTACCCAACAGGTAAATTTTTCACAGATGAATCTTACAAACTAAAATTTGAGAATTACTGACTAAAACTGACAATGACATTCAACACCAAATATTTATTGCCCCTCGCCATGCTAGAATCACTACAGTAAACAAGATAAATAGAAATCCTTGCGCTTATTGACCTTAGAATCCACCAAGTGAAATAATATTAATAAAATAATAAAAATAAATTATTATTTTTAAATATATGGTATATTTGATAGTGATAAGGGGTAGGGAGAAAAATGAAACAGAAAAGGAAAATAGGCATCATTGCAAAAGTTGTGAATAGTGTGACCAGAGAAGAACTCATCACAAAGATGTCATTTGAGTAAAGACCTGAAGGAAGTGAGGGAATAAACCATGTAATATCAAGGAGGAAAATATTCTAGGCTGAGGGATAAGCAAATGCAAAGGCCTTGAGTTCAAAACATGACTGGTTTTTCCAAGGGACAGTTAGATGGTCTGGGTAGCTAAACTGGAGTGTCAGCTGGGGAGAATAGTTAGATATGAAGTCATAGAAAACAGAAAGCATTTATAGGTTATTGTAGGGACTTTGAGTTTTACTCTGAGTGGAAGATTTGAACAGGGTCATTCTGGCTGCATGTTGAGATTAGTGTGTAGGAGGAAAGTGTGGAAACAAGGAGACCAGTTTGGATGTCATTGCAAAATTTGAGCAAGAGGTTATTATCCTACCAAGGTGGTAGGTGTGGTGAGAAGTGATTGGATTATATATTTGGAAGCTAGAGCCAAAAGATTTTGATAATGCTTTGGATATGTGTTGGTGAGAGAAGGAGACAAGTCAAGGGTGACTACAAAGCTTATGGCCTATTCAGCTGGAAGAATGGAGTTGACATTTACTGATGTATGAAAAACTTCAGGAGGAGGTATGACAGGGAATATCAGAAGCTTAATTGTGAACTTATCAAGATCGAGATGGCTATCAGATATTCAAGAGATGTTGAGTAGGGAACAAGATATCAAATTCTGAACTTCTATGGGTTGAGACTTGAGCTAGAGATATAACTTTGAGAGTCATTAGTATATGGATTATATTTAAAGCCATGAGTCTGATGACATCACCAAGATAGTGATCATAAATGGAGACAAAAAGCTATACAATGATGGATCCTGGGACACTCTAATGTTAAGGAATCAGGGAGATGCAGAGGAACCAGTAAGAAGGAGAGCCCATGAGATAGGAAGAAAATCGGGCAATGTGGTATGCTAGAAGTCAAATGAAGAAAAGGTTTCAAGGAGGAGAAGAAGGATTAGCTGTGTTAAATACTGCTGATAGGTCAAATTAGGCAATGACTGACAATTGACCATTGGGTTTAACAACAAGGAGATCATTAGTGGGCTTGTTCAGTGCAGTGATGGAGGTGAAAGCCTCATAAAAGTGGACCTAGGATAAGCTAGGAAGAGAAAAATTGGAGGCAATGAGTATGGCCAACTCTTTCAAGGAGTTTTACACTAAAGAAAAGTGAGAAATGAGGCAGTAGCTGGAGGGAGAAGTTGGAGAGGTCAGAGAATTGCTGCTGAGAGTGAACTGTTGGCTACTCTAAACTGCTCATTCCTGCCCAGGGACAAAGTAAAAACAGCTCGGTTGACAACAATGGGAAGAGAATATTGGCTGCTGCCAGGTATTATCCATTCTTACAAGCAGTCACATACCATCTTGAATATAAGAAATAATGCCAGGGAATAGAGTAATCGAATATCTTTGTGCACAGTAAGATGGTTATCAAGAAAGAGTAAGGAAGAATTACTTAGAATGCCCACAAATGTGAATACTACCTGATTTCTGCCATTTTTATATTGTATAAATGATCTCTGACATTACAGATACCTTTGACATCAGCAAATATTTTTCCATTTAAGTTTTTCTTATCAATTTTGTGCACATGTATTTATTTAAGATGTGTTTCAAACTGTATATTTCTGCATCTGGGATGCAGAAATAACTTTGTACAATTTGAATTCTCATATTTATACTTTTAGCGTTAGTCAAATTAGTAAGCTTTAATTTCAAAACAGACTTTGGTACAATAATAATTTCTAAATTTTATAAAATATAAAAATATTTTCTGTAGAAACACTATCTGATATAGTTTATTTTATTCACAAATCAGTGTACTCACTCAGAAACACTGTCTTATATAGTTTAGATATGAGTTGAGTAGCTTTATGTATAGACTTCATGTTTATTGGTAACCAAATAAATATGAGAATATTATTTCATTTCTAAAAAAGTAAAAACATTCAACCAGTTATATCAGAAGACCAATCCTATAGGCCAGTTTCTTTAACAAATGTTATCTCTGCATGGGAATTTGAAAGGACTACTGCTTAATCAGTAGAAACTTCCCTAGCATATCAAGATATTAGAAGTGTAAGAACAAAGTGCCATGTTATTTTGCAATGATACATTTAAGTAAATTGAAGTACCTGTCTCTTACGCTCACTCTCATCTGGAACAAGTTTACATCAAAGTATGAATATAAAGTAGGGAAAAGGGAAGAGAGAAGAATACTTTTGCATTTTTTAATGAAAAGTTAAGATGGTTTTTAAAAATTATTTATTTTTAGCTGCTTTTTTGATTGAGTGACCCTGATACTTTACCCTAAATTACAAATTTCAAATATTTATTTTTATACCCAAACTGTTATTTTTTTAATGTGGGTTGATTTGTTGCTGTCAGTTTAGTCAGTAGTAGGAGGCAAAAGAGGAACACAGCAGGATACTAGCTACTTGCCTCACAGACACCAAAACATGTGTGTGTCTGTGTATTTCTGAATATAAATAGTTTTTTATAGAATTGTATCCAAACTTTCATAATTTATTAGACCAGTAGACAGCATAGTCCTTATTCACAATCCCGAAGTCTGTTGCTACATATCTTTATCCAATGACTACATGGTAATGAAGGCTTCAGAAAAAGTCTCATCTTTTTGAAAAGACCCATAATGTAAGTGACCAATTTTGATGCTAAAATGAATCTGTATCAAAAGAATCAACTTCCTTGTAACTCTATGTTGTGTTGGGTTAGCCTTGCCAAAATAACATCAAGGAAACTGGATGTGTTATTGCTCTACAGTTATTTTATGTGAATTATTTTAATTAAGTGTTGATGATGAGAGAATATCTAAGACATATGGGAGATAAACTACATACTTATGCTTATCAGCAGAATATGCCAGCACAAATATGTCATTTTATAAGCTAAATTAGTTTAGTACTAGTTGGAATTAAAATATGTTAATCATATGTCTTATCCACTGGGGTGTCAGTGATGTCTGATGGAGATGTTCATGAAAAACAGAAAAGAAACTAAACAAATTAAGATATGAATTGTAAAGTAACTGTGACAAAATGCATTTGATGTATAATATATGCATCATTACTTTTCTGTAGTAAACTCATGAAGTATTTCATGGAATTATCAAAACAAAACTATGTGAATATTCTTACCATATGAAAGATGATTGAAATGAAATAAGGAAGTCATAATGCTCTGTAATGATTTTCAAAATAATATTCTCAATGTTATTTATCATAGATATCACATGACTTCAAGAAAGTTAATACATTTAAGTCAAAAAAAGATTTGCTTGTAAGTAAAATATAGAGTAGCAAAACAGAATCTGTGTAGAGAAAATCATATATGGTAAAAGGAATTAACTAAAATTATAAACACATAATAAAAAGTAATAGTTTTTAAAAGACTTTATGCTTTTGGTTAAATCTTATAGTGAACATATTTTTTTTTACCTTTCCAGGACTATGAATAAATAATTATCCTTGTCATATTTATAATTTTCTAAAATTATGTTTTAGATTCTAGAATGATCTTATGTTATAGAATTGTATCTTACTTCCTGTATCTGCTTAAAACAGTATGTTGAATTGTTCTGTACAGTATCAGAGGAAAGATTGAATCTATGTCTAAAGCCATGTCTGCATAGGACCAAGTAAGATAGATATGTGATCTTTATGTCATTAATGTAGTTAATGAAGATAACCCATATTCTTCCAGGCTGTATTTCACTTCCTACCTGTGTTTTTGCCTAAATGTTGAGTGAAGCAAATTACTTTTTGGCAAATACCCATTTTCTTATAGATTTTTGATGTAAAGATGGCTACATACTAAAGACAATATGACATTAAGAAAGCAGAATGTTTGATGTTCATACTCAAATGCTGAGCCTTTTCTTAATGGAAAGAAAATGTATAAGCTAAAACATGCTGTTTCTGAAACAATCTGAGGATTATTACCTTTTAAGGTATTTTGTTCTGAAAAGATTAGGATCCCGTGTACAAACATGGCACTTATGACACATACAACTGAGAGACAAGCTGCTATATAGAATTGTTAGCAGTTCTTGTGGCTGGTTTATGCTTCAGAAAAAGATCAATAAGTTACTACATTTTTCTTGTCAAATCATACGTAAATTAACCTGACATCCTTTTATACCAAATAGTGATTACTGAATATTGCTACTGCTACTCTGTAAAACTGCCTAAAATCATTATTTTCAACGCTGACACCCCAAAAACAATGAGAGAAAACTGAAAGCAACAGGAGAGAATAAAAGGCCTTATTAGTCATCTAAATTGTAAGTTCTCTTATATGTCATTGATATGGATATTATAATTATTATTCAATATCTTCTTGGGGTTCCCAACTCTTTGTTCTTTTTGTTACTCTTATTAGGTCCTCTGGAAGATATAATTTATCCTAGGATTTTCCCCTCTAAACATATAAGCATTTTCTCACTAGACAACCAGTTATGCTGTATCAATAATATAATTTACTCTTCACAACATCAGTAGGTACCAACTATTTTTAACAAGACAAATAAATTGATCAGATGAAATTTTATACAAGAGGACCAAGCTTTATTACATCTTTTGCTGGTTTTTAGAGTCTTCCATCAGGATAGTTCATCAGTTGGTCCATGAACCAACTGCTGAACCAACCAAATATTTACTAAATGCTTGCTCTGTACATTCTCTCACATAATGTGCTAGCTGCTTCCTTCCCTTCCTTGTGAAGCACATTGTAAGTCATCACATTGTAACAAACAGCTCTATTATAATGATGATACTCAATGCCACATCTATTTACCATGTTCTCCACTCACCTTCTATTCCCTGTCAACATTTAACTTAAAAACACAAATAAATGGACTAAAGACTACATGTATCATCAGAACTCCACCAAAATGTTCAAGAAAAGGGATATAGACTTTTTAATTTTATTTTATTTCAGTTGTTACATTTCTTTTTAGTCTGGTGAATCAAGAGCACGTGCTAATTAGTGCTTTATATGCAAATTAACTTGCTTCCTTGAAAGACCACTGCCTTTTCAGCTTTTCGTATTTGAGTGGTCGCTAAGGAAAAGAATTCAATATTGAATAAGTGGTTGCATAGTTGCTGGGGTCCTGAAAGGAAGTGCCAAGTCAGACAATTTATTTATGGTCAGTTAGTCAAAAGAACAAAGTGTGTACATGTGTATCTGCCATTATTCTAAAGGTATCCCTATAGCAGGATGTTACAGAGGTAAGAAAACTAAAATGGCAGTTAAGAAAGTTGGTCTTTGGTTTTCTTTTACATAAAATAAGGAAATTGATCTAGTAAACTCTAAAAAGTTAAACTTCTTGCTTTAACATGTGTCTAAAAGGCATATTTAAATAAAATTACATGTCATATTTTATTATAAATGTACAATACAAAACTTGTAAAACTTTGAGTAATTTTGTGAAGAAGTCATTTGTTAGGTGAATGGTTACTTGCTAAATTGTCAAGTTCATATTTTCTTAAACTTGATAATTACATATTTCTTTCAATCATTAAAAAGTTTTAAAACTTCTAAGTTTTCAGATTTAGAAGCTAATTTCACATGAATAATTTTGTCCTCAAAACATCCAAATTTACTTTAAATTAGATAAGTCCTATATAATTGTGTGTTTTAGAATGTACCTCAACTTTTAAGCTTTTTGAAGTGTAAATTGTCCTAAATGTTAATTTTTCCATTCTAAAGAAGTTAAGTGTGTTATTCTCTTTATCTTTGATTTGTTCTAAATTGTGCTCATAAAATAAAATATAGAATATAGAAAATGCTTAATGATTGGCATTTTAGAGGAAGTTTTTTTACTTTTTAATGATTTTCAATTTTATTATCAATTTATACTTTAAGACTAAAAGTTAAAGAATTTTTAAAACCAAGATGAAATGTTTAAAATAAGATGTAAGGTGATTATATAATGCTACATAAATTTTAGGTATTCTAAGAAATGCCAGGTTTATTTTATGGATTAATTACCTTGACATTAAGGTAATTACTTGCTCTAATGTTGTTTTGTGTTCTTTCCTCCAAAGTGAGGTTCCTTCATATCAAAGTATACATTATACTGCAATGTACTAAATCCTCAATGATAAATGGTATAAACAAAGTGCTAATGAAGTAGAGGGAAAGGAGCTTATAGAAATTCTTTAAAGAGGAAGTGACATTTAACCTGGCCCTTGGAGAATTGATAGAAATTTGCTTGGCAAAGAATGGAGAGTACACAGTAATCGCAAGGAATAGAGAATATTCAAATGCTGGGGAATCATATTTACATGTTTTTTTAGAAACTATTGACAATGTTAGAACAGATTAGCAAAATGAACATTTAAGCAATGTATCATTTGAGATATATAGATTTATCATATGTATCTTAAAAGAAGTCAGGGCTGAAAATGGTTTATATCACCCATAATTTCAGTACTGGTAAATTATTTATAAAATAATTCCATTGAGGGGTCTGAAACCTTCAGAGAAGGTAAGAATTGGAACGAGCAATCTACCTTCTACTAGTAAGGGGAAGAGAAAGAGCTGGTTCCTTGTAATTCTTAGGGAATTGAAATAAAACACTAAGGGCTTTTGAAAGATCAATTAAGAAGAGGAAAACTACTACTTTCCACTAGCAGAAAGGGCAAGGAATAGAGGAAAATCTCTTCTAGGAAGACAGAAGTTTAAAATTCCATGAATAAAAGTTGATATCATAGAGAGTAGTAATCTTTTAAAATTTAGTGGCATTCATTCAGAAATAAATTATAATTCTAAGTCAAATAATTTTTCCCCTAAAAGACTAGGGAATGAGCTAGATACTTGGTTTGTATTTCTATTAGAGTACTTTTTTTCTTTCATTCTGTCACCAGATATTTATTGATTTTTTGACTTTGTGTATATTTTTATTCCTTTCACTTTGGGTTATCCCATTCATTAGTTCAGGGTGCTAAAATAAAAATACCATAGCCTGGAAGGATTAATCAACAGAAATTTATTCCTCAGAGTTCTGATGGCTGGGAAGTCCAAGATCAAGGTGCCAGCCAATTTGGTTCCTGGTGAGGGCCCTCTTCCTGGTTTGCAGAAGGCCAGTATGCTTACATGGCAGAGAGAGAAAGATTATTTCTCTTGTGCCTCTTTTTATAAGGGCACTAATCCCCTTCAAGAAGGCTCTCCCCTCATGACTTAATAACCTCCCAAAGGCCTCACCTCCAAATACCATCACATTGGGGATTAGGTTTCAACATACACAAATTTTGTGTGGACACAAGCATTCAATCTATAGCATAGGCAAATAACTGAAACATGTAGAAGTGAGAATTTGTACCTATAAATGTAGATTCCATATGTCAGAGTACTAACTATGCTACCCAATTTATCTTACATTGCAAGCTAAGGCCCTTTACTTTATGAGTTTTGTCTAATTTGGAAACTGTTTTTTTTAAAAGTATACCCCTAATTTTCAATCATTCATAGCACTACATGTTCTATCAAGTAGGGATGATGTAATATGTCTTGAAGGAGGACACCAGATTGAAATGTTATTTTCTTTGGGTTTTCATTGATACTTGCCATTTGGTTGAAGAGAACATTCTATTTGTTCCAGATTAGTGGACTGATGGAGAAAACAATTTTTTGCGGAAAATTGTTTCTCCTATTAATTATAAGACTATGAACCTTGAAAAATCCTAAGCAGAGGGCAGTAATCTTTATCTGCTTTGTTCACTGATCTGTCCAATCACCCAAAACAGCGCCTTTGTGGGTGTTTAAAAAATATTTGTGGAATGAAAAAATTTCTACCATACCTTCTATTAATAATGGATAAATGCAGCTTTTTTATTCTCCTGATTGACCTTTAATCTGACATAACAAAGAGCACCATTGTTTATTGGAGTATTTCTTCTTAAACTAGGTTTTCTTTGTTGTCTGCAAAGCATGGTAATAATTTTCTCTGGCTCCTTAATAAAGATGGTGTGTGCCTTAGGAGCATATGCCTTTATGCCCACTCCCCACCTCACCCGCACACACTCCAAATGTTTACAGCGTATCTACAATATGCGAATCTTTATATTTAAGTATAATACTGAAAACAATTGACCCAGAATCATGGGTCCCTTATTTTATAAGGGACTTTAGAAATCATGTGGTTCAACTCCCTCATTTTAAGGTTGAGGAAACTAAAGCCCTGAAAGGTCATTATCTCAGGGGCTCCTCTGCTAATTAATGGTGGTATAAAAACTAAAATCCAAGTCCTCGACTCCCAGTGAAATGTTATTTCCACACACATTATAAACAGCTCTTTCAAGGGGAAGGCTTTTTCCAGTTAAAATACTGATTTGCCATCATGATACCTTCAGGAAAATATTTGATGCCCAAGCTATTAAAAAAATAAAAATAACATTGTTCCAGATACAAAGAGTAAGTACACTTTAGTAGCCAAAACTCAAATGTTGAAGAACCTATTCTTCCCAGGTTGCTAATGCAGGGAGTACCGACGTGTCTGTCCGTAGATACAATTTATATCATCAATAGGTAATCTGTTAGATTTGCATTTTACCAAAAAAGAATTTAAATTTGTTTTAATATTTTGAATTGTACTTGTAAGTGGATTGATTTCTGAGTAGCGAAGTACAGATATTAGTACAGAACATTCTCAGTTGCGAGTATGCAAACTCTTTTGGGTTCTGTTGCTATGTCTGTCCAAGCTAATTCACTAGGCAGTTGAGGACTTAGGTAGTTATCTAGATAATTTAAGGTAAGGCTCAATCTGAGTAACAAGAGCTTACGTTATAACAGAACTAATTTTATATTAAAAATTCTTTAACCATAGCAATCTTTATATTTTATGTAAAAGTAATAGATTCTTATCTAAATTAACTAGATTTTTTGTCATTTTATGCTTTGAGTTGTGTACATAATTTATAAATAGTTTTCAGTATTTTTGGCCAAAAAAACCCCCAAAATTTGAACTTCTTGGAGGAGGACATGTAAGAGCAAATAAATTGACTAAAAACAGAATGTGTGTCTCTTTCAATCTTATTTTGTAGGAACCTGCGATTCCCAGCAAACACATGCACTGACCCTCCTTTACAGCAGTCCCTTGATAGGGCCTCACAGTGAGGGAGGGAGGTGTAGACGACCCCATTACAGTATATTCATTACAGTATATTCATTCAAATGCCATCCATTAGAGAAAAAAATTTTCTTTTCAAATATTCCATTAAATTTACACTGTAGCATCTTCTTACATTGAAATGAACATGCAAATCTCAAATGCTGGATTTCAAGTAAGGCACGCCTAAGTATTTGTCTCAACATTTCATATTTAGTAATATTTTTCACATAATTTCTACCTTGTATTGCATTTCCAAGTGATTTTATTATAGATAGAAATTATTAGTAACCTATTTTTATTTCTTCATATTTCAAAAATTAAATTAATATACTTTGAATTAGAAATGTTATAAAACATCACTCTGTAAAAGAAAGGCAACTATTACAAAACCAATGACATAATATTTAATTATTGAATTTTAAAAATGAGTCCAGAATTTAAAAGACAGTTTCTTTAAGTGGTATTAGGTAATTTAGAAAGGAAAGGGAAAATAACAGAGAAAGTATGAATATTAGAGTAAGTTTCTAGTCAGCAGTATATAACTTATTAATCCAATTTGGAGTAGAGTTTCAAAATGATAAAAAAGGGACAACTTTGATCAAGTATGTGAAAGTTACCAGGAGCTCCTGGGCTCCTGGGTTCAGGTTCAAGCAGTCCTGCCTCAGCCTCCTGAGTAGCTGGACTACAGGTACCACGTCTGGCTTAGTCAATTTTGAATTATAACAAACCCACGATGAGGGAAAGCCAAAGCTTTTTTTGACCACAAATGACCCTTGGAAAGGAAATTTCTTTACCATTTTAAACAGAGCTATAAAAGAAAAGATGAAAATTAGTAAATTTAAAATTATTAAAGGAAATTGATAACCAGACCTGACAATTCAGCCTAAAGTATATATTAAGAAAGTATTTTATATAATAATGTAGCTAGTAATCCCTTCCCTGAAGTCCTTCTTGAGATTCAGTTGCCTGTTTCTTAATCCTATTTTTATTACCAGTTAGATATCATTATCTACATATTAATTCCTATTTTTAAAAAATTTTGCTGTGGTTACTTTAGTCATCTTTAATGTTTTTTACATTTTATTTGGAAAATTTTCCACATATTCTACAACATAAAAAACAGGATGGAAATTTTCTTAAAAGCATTTATTCTACTGAAAGCAGCCACATAGGAAAGTAAATTGATTTATGTTTTATATAATTCTAAATTTTTTAAGGTATTTGTTTTCAGATCTGTATTTTACATTGTGCTTTTTTGTTTTGTTTTGTTTATTTGTTTGTTTCACTTAATAGCCTTTTATGTCACCTCGGTACCCTGGAGGTCCAAGGCCCCCATTGAGGATACCTAATCAGGTAAGATTTATGTGCTACTTAAGTTTTTGTAAGAATTGATAAAGATCTTGAAAATGCCACAAATACTTCTTGTGTTATAAAAATATAAAATTATCCTTTCCTTATTTAATGCTACTTCTCGTAATATATAATCTACATAAAGGGTTGGCAAACTTCAGCCCACAGGCTGGCTGACTGTTTATATAAATAAAGTTTTATTGGAACATAGCTACACACATACATTTATGTATTGTCTGTGGCTGCTTTTACACTACAGTACAGATTTGCGTGGTCATGACAGAGACCATATGTGGCTTGCAACCCTATAATATATATTATCTGGATCTTTACAAAAAAAAAGTTTGCTCACCCTTGACGTCTACCTTATACTTTGACCTAATTTTTAAAATTTACATAATTTTGGTAAATGCTGATTATTCTCTCATTTAAGGGATGGCTATACAATTTTCTATGAACATACTTTGGTTTACTTTTATATAACATAGTTTCAATATCATGTCTCTAACATTCATATAAGTTTTGTCCAATTATAATGGCATACTGGACAAGCAATTAGCTGCTTCTAGAAGGGTTAGATCTATTAATAAATATTTAACAGTAAATCTTCCAACTTTTTTTAATCTATAAGAGCTCTAAAATGTCATAGTGTTTTATTCTCTAACAGTTTTTTCCTCAATATCATATGTATTGATTTGCTAAAGAGAATAAAACAGAATTCTTACAAGGATTTTATAGTTTAGTTTTACAATATAGGCAATGTGCATGTATGTAACACAAGAAGAAATTAAATGCTTAACATTATGTCATATTTATGTCACTTTCTCTTATTCTGTTATTTGTATACCACAGCTTTATCCCAGATCCCTGTTACCGCAATAAATTCTCTTTCATTCTTATTTTCTTTCCATTTCCACTTCCTTCCCTGCCAAAAATAGAACACGAACATTGCAGTTACTAATTTACTTGATAGCAGCAGAAGTCTGCTGCTTCTCTCCTAACTTCCAGAAATTATGCTGTGTCTTTGAAGTGTCCCAATTTGCTGCTGTTTTCTGCTTCCAGTGCACAGCAGGATGTGCCAGCACCCAGATTCACCCCCAGGGGAAAACTTTAAGCAGGAAGAAGTGCTGGGTCATCTCATGGTTGTAGTATGTGGCAGTCCTCACATTAGCAGCTGGAGCGTATTTCTCCTAGAGACTGAATCTGCACGCAGTACACAGGGCCAGGGAAGCATGGCATGAAATAGGAAAGGGAGGTGCACAGATGCCAAGTGTTCCAACATATGGGAATTTTATCTTCTCTGTGAGTGAACCTGTGTATATTGTCGGATCTACTTAGGTAGGTGCCTGAGTCATTTAAATTTCTTTTCAAAGGGCAGAAATTTGCATCTTTTATTGGAGGCTTCATGGTTTTTCAAACATCCCATCTATAGCTTTGTATATTACATAGGTATAGGAGGTTCCTGAAAATCTGAATTAGGGAAATGTGAAATTCTTGTGTAAGTGTGTTACTAGAATTCTTTTGAATTTATGTATTGTGTATCAATGATGAAAATGTGATAAAATTATTGGAATTGCATTCATTTGACTTACTGAAATGCCTCCGATGTGTAAGATAGTATGCTAGGTTCCGTATCTACAGAGAATAACAAAATATAAGACACTCCTAGGAAGTATGGGGATGGGGATGTGAAATTGTAAATCTAGATTGTTGAAACTTTTTAAGAACAAGTGTGTAATGTCTTTGTATTTTTAAAAGAGACAATTAAAAAGTTAAAGACAATACATTACTATATAGGCTCTTTTTCCTCAAGAATTTTAAACAGTCTTTACCTAAAATATATTTTAAAACAATTGTTCTCTTCTGTAAGTGGTCTTTTTTGTCTGTTCCTGCACCCCAACACACACACATTTAAACTTCATTAATTCAGATGTCTATCATCCAAGCTTGTAATTTGCATTTATACTATTTTTTAAAATAATTGTGTTAATAGAATAAATAATATTATTTTAGGAAATGTTTAACCTATTTAGGAGCATGCCCTTTCAAGCACAAACATCTTCAATTTCATTGTGTAGTCACTAAGGTAGAGTTGGAAAAACTATTTTTGGTGATTAATTGGAATGATATATATAAAAACAAAAATGCGTTAAAATATTTTTAATTTTGATTTCATTTAAATTGATTCTAAACTAATAAAATTTGATTTTATTAATAGGTTGTATCTAAGAAAATAGAAAGTGAAATATTAACCTCTTCACTGGTATTGACTAGTCATTTTGAATATGTAAAAGGCATTCCTTTAATAGACAAATTCTTCATTTTATAATTACTAATGATTCAACTACAGATTTTAATTTAAGTTGTCCTGAAACCATTTTTATGGTTCTAGACTAAATCCATAATGTTGTATATTCTTCATATATTTATAGGATTGGGTGTTTGGAATATGGTATAATATCATTATGCTGAAAAAATATACGAAAGGGCGGGAGTGTCTAAAATGACGAAAGGAAAGTAAAATTACAAAAATATGCAATATAGTAGAGAATAAGTATATACGAGGAAGCATATGAAACAGAAGTTAAGTCCACAAAATATGTTTGACTTTACAGTTTTACACTGGAATTGGTTCAACTGTCAGAAGGGGCCCTTGGTGTTGAAACATCTGTAACCTGGAACAGAGCAGGTCTTTATCCTTCTCATGGATAACATGTCTAATCAAAAAAGTTCACAATATCCATTCAGTACTATGTTGAGGAAATCAAGGCAGCCAGAAGTACAGAAACTCTTAATGAGTTGAGTGACACCAAGAATAATTAAAGTATTGATTTATTGATCCTGTAGAATTTTGAAAATTTATACTCTGTCAACAGATATATGGATTAAAACACTGTCAACTGATATATGAATTGAGAATGCACATTGTTAATTCTGTTGTCCATTTTAAACTCTTAAAATGGAATTTGGTATTGTAAAAGCACGTTTACATCTAACCAATCTACTGAAATCCTCAAAGATATCTTTTCAATAGTAGATGAGTGGTTAAATAAATTATGATATATTCAAATAATGAAATAATATGCATGTATTAAAAGACATGCTATAGAATTAAATTTATTGAGATCATAAATTGTTCATAATCTGTTACCAAATATTTTTTTAAAAGCACAAGACACATCAGTATATTACCTCTGCTATACAAATGTACAAACTCGGAGAATTACCGCTACTCATCTCTCCCCCTCCGCACACACATGAACACATTTGTCAAAAGACTGTAAGGCCCGTATCCTTTATTTCTGGGTGTTGGGATTATGAGTTATTTTGCTTTTTAAAATTTCTGTATTTTTAAAGTTTGCATTGAGCAGATGTTCCATTTGTGATTAGAAAAAGGTATTGGTTAATTATATACATAGGTAAATAAAAGTACAGATGTTTTATTCTTCTAGTTATTCAATATATAGGATTATCTTTTATTAATATTGAATGTATAGTTCTTACCTGGTAAGAAGAAAAACATAATGGATGGTAAGGATAAGCAAATCTTAAAAAGAGTTTTCATCACTTTACAGATAGGGGAAATGTCAGCAGATATTTAATCAAAAAAAAATTGAGACATTTACTTATATACTGAAAATAAATTACTGCATTCCTGCGTAACCAAAGTACCTATATTTCGAACAAACTACATATTTACTCTTCTTTACATGTTCTTTCATTCAGAATAAATGCTACTTAGCATATTCTTTACCAACAATTTTCTATCTTTATAAAATATTTTACACAGAGAATTTGACTTTTATTTAATGATAATATGAAAACATAAGAAAGATTTCAGGCCAGGCACAGTGGCTCATGCCTGTGATCCTAGCACTCTGGGAGACCAAGGTGGGAGGATTGCTTGAGCTCAGGAGACCAGCCTGAGCAAGAGCAAAATCCTGTCTCTACTAAAAATAGAAAAATTAGCCGGGTGTTGTGGTGCATCTGTAGTCCCAGCTACTCAGGAGGCTGAGGCAAGAGGATGGCTTGAGCCCAGGAATTTGAGGGTGCAGTGAGCTATGATGACACCACGGCACTCTAGCCAGGACAACAGAGCAAGACTCTGTCTCAAAAAAAAAAAAAAAAAAAAAACCATAAAGATTTCAGCTAAAGAGAAATATGTTCTATATTGGTAAATAGTAGCAATCTTACAGCTGAAATTGTAAGGAGGCAGACTTTAATGAATCTCTACTTTAAAAATTGAGTATGTTATACCTATTTAATATAAATTAATGGTTAATTATGAAAGGCACAAAGTAGCTTCTTTGGCCATTCAAAATATGCCATGCCTATCTATCATTAAAATCTCCTTATTTTTTTGTTATTATGATAATGACACTAACATATTTAAATTATTATTTGAAATCCCATGAAACAGAATTAAAAATGTTATTTCCTTATGACTTTGAATTTTGAGTTTTACCTGAGATATGTATCTTTTTCCAGGTATTTTCTACCATTGTAGAACAAAAAATATTAACAAATGTAATATGTCTGGCAAAAAAAAATAGTAATTTATTCTCCTTCCCAAACCAAGAAAAGTTTAGGTAGTGAATTTAATACAATCTTACAACCCAGTTTAAGTTATAGTTATATGGAGGTTTTTGATACAATGTTTACTTCTTTTACCAAAACGTATCTTCTTTTCTTATAGTCATTTTATCATAGATATACCCTTTTAAGATATAAGAAAATACAAAGAATTCATTGCCATATATTTGGTTAGAAACTTCATGGGGCTATCCAAAATCTCTCTAGGAAATATTCAGTCATTCAACAGATACTTGTTGAGATTCACTGTGTGCCAGGCATCAGTGTAGACATGGGCATATGTCAGCGAATAAACTAATGAAAATCCCTCTTCTTGTGGAGCTGACGTTCTAATGCGGCAGTGTCCAATGGAACTTTCTGGGATGATGGAATGTTTTATAACTGCAATGTCATATGCAATAGCTTTAGCACTTTGAGTGCTTTTGAGCACTGAAAATGTGACTAATGTGACTAAGGAATTGAATTTTTTACTTGTTAATTTTAATTGATTTTAATTTAAATAGCTTCATGTGACAAGGGCCATCAGATTGAATAGTGCAGCTGCTATGGTTGAAATGTAGAAAAAAGAAAAATAAGAAGGCAAAGGGTGAGTTGTGCTATAAAGACAAACAACAAACATCTTCCTACAGTAAATTCAGGATCTTTGGTGCTGATAGTGCTTTTTTTTTTTTTTTTTTTTTTTTTTGGTGGCCGGGTCGGTCTCTGTAATCCCGGCTAGAGTGTAGTGGCACGATCACAGCTCACTACAGTCTTGAACTCCTGGGCTCAAGCAATCCTCCTGCCTCTGCCTCCCATGTAGCTGGGATTGCAGATGCACTCCACCATGCCCAGCTTATTTTTCTATTTTGTGTAGAGACAGGGTCTTGCTATGTTGCTCAGGCTGGTCTCGAGCTCCTGGCTCAAGCAGTTCTCCCACTTCGGCCACCCAAAGTACTAGGATTACAGGCATGAACTGTTGCGCCCAGCCAATACAGCCTTTATTTAAAGAAATAAAATGATAATAGTATTGTTGAAAGGACCTAAATGTGTCAAGCATCTTAGGCCCAAAAACTAACAATGTGTGACTTTGAGCAAGTCACTTTACCTTTCAGGGCTTTTGTTTTCTTACCTGTAAAAGGAATAGACTCAGTATTTCTAAAATCCCTTCTAGCTCTATTATTTCTTGATTATATGATTCTATTTCATTTTATATTATTGGAGGGGCCCATAAAAAATTGGTAGATCAAAATTATTAACTGAATTAAGTCTTAAAATCATTGAGAAATTTACTGCTTTTCATCAACAGTGAGCATTTACTCTTCTATGAGTGGACTATATAATGTTATTCAAGGAAATACACACACATACCTTATTGTGCTTCACAAATATTGTGTTTTTTTAAAAATTGAAGATTTATGGGAACCCTGTGTAAAAGCAAGTTGATTAGTGCCATTTACCCAACAGCATGTGCTCACTTTGTGTCTCTGTTACATTTTGGTAATTCTCACAATATTTTAAACTTTATTATTATATCTGTTCCGGTGATCTGTGATCAGTGATCTTTGATGTTACTATTATAATTGTCGTGGGGCACCATGAACCACTCTCGTGTAAGACAGCATACTTAATAGATAACTGTGGTGTGTGTTCTGACTGCTCCACTGACCAACTGTTCCCCCATTTCTCCCCTTCTGCTCAAGCCTCCCTATTTCCTGAGACACCACAATATTGCAGTTAGGCCAATTAATTACCCAACAGTAGCCTCTGAGTGTTCAAATGAAAGGAAGAATCACTCATCTCTCACTTTGAATCACAAGCTAGAAATGATTAAGCTTAGTGAGGAAGGCACGTTCAAACCCATGACAGACCAAAAGCTAGGCCTCTTGTGGCAGTTAGCCATGCTGTGAATGCAAAGGAAAAGTTTTTGAAAAAAATTACAAGTGCTACTCCAGTGAACACATGATAATAAGAAAGTAAAACAGCCTTACTGCTGGTATGAAGAAAATTTTAGTGGTCTAGATGGATCAAACCAACCACAACATTCCCTTAAGCCAAAGCCTAATCCAGAACAAAGCCCTAATTCTTCAATTCTATAAAGGCTGAGAGAGGTGAGGAAGCTGCAGAAGAAAAGTCGGAAGCTAGCAGAGGTTGATTCATGAGGTTTAAGGAAAAAGGCCATCTCCAGAATGCAAAGTACGAGTTGAAGCAGCAAGAGCTGATGTAGAAGTTGTAGCAAGTTACCCAGAAAATCTAGCTAAGATAATTGATGGACGTGGCTATATTAAAAAACAGATTTTTCAGTGTAGATGAAACAGCTTTTTATTGGAAAAAGATGCCATCTAGCACTTCACAACTAGAGAGGAGAAGTCAATGCCTGGCTTCAAAGAACACACTGACTCTTTTGGTAGGTGCTAATGCAGCTGGTATCTTTAAGTTGTAGCCAGTGCTCATTTACCATTCTGAAAATCCTAGGGCCCTTACGAATTATGCTTAATCTACTCTGCCTATGCTCTTTAAATGGAAAAACAAAGCCTGGATGACAGCACATCTGTTTACAGCATGCTTTACTGAATATTTTAAGCCCACTGTTGAGACCTACTACTCAGAAAAAAAGCATTCCTTTCAAAATACTACTGCTCATTGACAATGCAGCTGGTAACCCAAGAGTTCTGATGGAGATGTGCAAGGAGATCCACGTTGTTTTCATGCCTGCTAATGCAGCATCCATTCTGTAGCTTATGGATCAAGGAGTAATTTTGACTTTCAAGACTAATTATTCAAGAAAGACATTTCATAAGGCTATAGCTGCCATAGCGATTCCTCTGGTATATCTAGACAAAGTATATTGAAAACCTTTTGGAAAGGATTCACCATTCTAAATGCCATTAGAAACATTTTATGATTCATGGAGAGGGTCAAAATATCGACATTAACAGGAATAAGGAAGAAGTTGATTCCTATCCTCATAGATTACTTTAAGGGATTCAAGACTTGAGTGAAAGAAGTCACTGCAGATGTGGTGGAAACAGCAAGAGAACTCAGATTAGAAGTGGAGTCTGAAGATGTGACTGAATTGGTGCACTTCATGCTGTGAGCATTGTTGATATGATAACAAAGGATTTAGAATATTACATAAACTTAGTTGATGAAGTGGCAGAGTTTCAAAGTACTGACTCCAATTTTGAAAGTTTTGTGGATCAAATGCTATCAAAAAACATCACATGCTACAGAGAAATCTTTCATGAAAGGAAGAGCCAATCAACGTGGCAAACTTCATTGTTGCCTTATTTTAAGAAATTGCCGCAGCCACCCCAACCTTCAGCAACCACCACCCTGATCAATCAGCAGCCATAAACACCAAGGCAAGGCCCTCCACCAGCAAAAAAATGATGATGAGTTAAAGACTCAGATGATCAGTATCATTTTCCAGAAATAAAACATTTTTTAATTAAGGTACATACATTGTGTTAGACATAATGCTATTACACACCGAATAGACTACTGTATAGTATAAATATAACTTTTATATGCACTGGAAAACGAAAAAGTTCATGTGACTCACTTTATTGCGATATTCGCTTTATTGCAGTGGTCTGGAACTGAACCTGCAATATCTCCAAGGTATGCCTGTATACTAGACCTTAAGTACCTACAGGGACTTGCCATTGGAATCATGATGAATTTTTTGTAGACTAAATAATTTTTTTATGAAGTAAGCAGTTCCCCAACTTAGTTATTTCTGTTTTAGTAAAATTTTATATTATATCATTTATTTCAAGTCCTAGGATTTAAGACTTTTCTTCCAGAACTTTGGAGTATATTGATCTGATGTTAAGCCCTGACTCTGATACTTACCAATAGTATAACCATGGAATATAGAAAATTGTGAAATTAGACATTAGCGAGTGCCTAGATCTGGTGGAGGTGTGTTAGTGGTGGGGGAATGGGGAGTAACTATAAATGGGCAATGTTTTAAAATTAGATTATGGTGATGGTGGCCCAATTGTGTAAATATACTAAAAAACTTTGAATTGTCACTTAAAATGGGCAAATTTTGTAGCATGTAAATTATGGTTTATCAAAGCTGTTGTAAAAAATAGCATAACCATAGACAAATTAACAAATTATTTATGTTTGAAGCATTGGTTTCTCATCATTAAAGGGATTAATAACCTTGTAAGATTGTTGTAAGCATTGAATGAAATAATAAATATAAAGACTTAGCACAATCCCTGGCACAAATGTACTGACTTACAAGTGTATTTTATCATTGATATTATGTTTGTCATTATTAAGTACATCTTTAGTGTTTTTTTCTGTCAGAGCGCATATTTTTTATAAAACAAAAAATGCGTGCCAAAATTTGTGACTAGTTAAATAAGTCTGAATGGAATACATTTAACGTGTTTTCTAATGTTATTATAAGATGTATAAATTTATTATTTATTCTAATATCAAAAGTTAAAGAATGCAGTGATTATGCCCCTGTTGACACACCAAGCTATCAGCTGGTCACCCCAAGACTGATAAAAGTGTTTTAAAAGTTAGAGATTTGTGTTATTCTGGAAGACAACCACAATTAACTAAAGAGTTAAATTTTGATAAATACACTTATTTTGAAAGACAACTTGACATTGATCAAGATTTCTATAAGATTATGCTACATTTTTAAGGGATGAACAGAAATAAGAAGGACTTGTAAATTGTTCTGGTATTCCAAGATAAATTAGAAAAAGTAAATTTTTTAAGAAAATGTTTACCGGTGATAAAACATTATTGTCTGCAGTGAGACTTAGAAATTGAATGTCAGAGTCCAGGGTGTATAACTCTAACCACTTGGAGACTTTAAAACGCAAGACCTTCAAGTTCACAATTGAAGATAATGTTGATTAGGCATTTTTAGTCTTCCTACTTGATTTCTTTATAACTTTTGCCTGTGTTGGTTACATTTTCCTTCTTGAAACTCTCCACTTGCCTTCTGATACATTGGTCTTGGTCCCTTTCCTAATTTCATGCCTATTCAGTTTGTTTCCTTTCCTACCTCTTGGTATTTTTTTAAAAAATTAAATCTTTTTTCTTCTCATTCTTTGAAATCTGTTTCATTTTTATTATGACTTTATCACTAATGATTCTTAAAACTGTCCAATCTAAACTCTTCCTTTTATTCCTTCAATAATATTTATTACTCTGTCCCAGAAGGTACAGACGAGGTCCCTACTCTTGCAGAGCTTACAGTCAGGAGATAACAGAGAAGAAAACAAGCCTTGATAGTATTTAAGTTCTATGAAAGTGAGATATGAGATCCTAGAAAAGCACACAGAAAGCCCTTACCCTCCCTGCATGCTAATACATCCAGGGGGCAGGGAGGAACCACTCAGAGATGGCAGGAAGAAGTGGCCAATGTGGTTGGAAGATTGGTTATATTGAGCAAATAAATGACACTGATTGAATAAACGAGTAAATATATTGAGGATAATGAAAGCCAGCTTTCCCACTGTTGGAGAAAATATTTACAAACCTAGAAGGGGAAGAAGGCCAAAGATAATCCTGAGTTATTAGATTGGAATTGGACTTCTTGAATTGATGTTAGAAAGTATGAGTTTATGATGTGTATATGCACTACATACAAATAGATAAAGAATTAGTTATAAATGTGTATAAATATGCATGTATGTGTGTACATGTGTACATAGGCACCTACATAGATTTTCAAGCTCAGCATTTACTGAGAGGGCCTAAAAGTGCTGTATGCAAATACAAGAACACTCTGAGAACCCGGATCTTGCCAGATCTTTATGCCTAAGAGCTGTCCTCCACCAAAAGAAAGGGCTAAATCCAAGGTTAGGCCAGAAGAAATGTGAAGTGAACCTGGAACATCTTACGCCAGAAAGTAAGGAATTGCTCAAAACTAATGGGAATATGTAAAAAAAACACAAGAGCTAGCTGAGGGGCTTTTCCCCAGCCAGCAGTCCCCAGCCTTTTTGGCACCAGGACCGGTTTCATGGAAGACAATTTTTCCACGGGGGTGGGGAGGGGGTGGCTCGGAGAAAGGCAGAAATGTGAGCGATGGGGAGGGGGCTGAAAATGCAGATGAAGCTTCTCTTGCTGGGCCGCCGCTCACCTCCTGCTGTTTCATGGAAGACAGTTTTTCCAGGGACGGGGTGGGGGGCCCAACGGAGCTGGGGGGCCGGGAGGCAGAGCTCAGGCGGTATTGCGGCCCGGTTCCTAACAGGACACGCACTGGTACCGGGTTCCGCCGGGTATTGGGGATAGGCAAAATCTGAATATCGGAATAAATGATGACAGTAATAGATTACAGCCCGTTGAATAAAAGAGGAACCCCTGAGTAAGTTAGTAAATAAACAAATAAGGAAAACCCTTCCTTATAGTGAAGTACCAACTAATAAACATAGAAAGAATGACAGGCGTGGATATCTCCATTTGGCAACTGTCACAGTGGTTAGGAGTTGTTAGTGGAGGCTACGGCTAGTGGATTAATAAGGGATTGATGGAGGAATGGGATATTGACAATCTCAAAATAGCTCTAATACTAAAAGCAATCAATTAGAGAAAAATAATGGCCTTATGGTGTGGAAACTTACAGACAGCAACACAGATGACAAAGATTAACATCAACAGCAGTGGGAGGAGTCGGCATTAGGTGTGCCCTCTGATACAGCACACTGAGAAGAGCACAGCAGCATTTCTGTGATATTCCTGCTAAGAAAATACGACGACCTGAGTCTAGATCATGAAGAAAACATCAGTCATCCTATAGAATTTAAGTCCTGTTCTCTTTAATTGTTGAGGACATGATAGGTAAGGTTAGATGTAGGTAAGAACTATAGGAATTGTTCCTGCTTAGAAGAACATGAAAAGACATGACAACGAAATGCAACATGTGTTCCATGATGTACCAGAAGGGAAAAGAAACCTTGAGACAAATGGCAAAATTTAAATTACCTCTGCAACTTGGATGGTTATGTTGTATCAATGTTGATTTCCCATCTTGAAGGATTGTGTGGTGGTTATGTAGGAGAATACTCTTGTTTGGGGAACAATACTTTCCCTAAAACTGAAATCTAAAAGGTCAACAATAGCTACTTAGGGGTCTATGAGCTCCCTGAGAGGGGAGAGGTTTTTGATTTAATTTTTACTTTTTTCTTGTTTTTAATGGTTGGCATTTACATATTGCTGATTGAATACATGAATAGAAAAAAATTAAAGAAGCTTGATATGGCTAGAAGTTAGAATATTAGTGTGGCAGTGGCAATAAATCAGGCTGGAGAAGTGAGCAGAGAACAGATCATCTAGTGGGAACTCAGTAAATATGTATTGGATGTGCTCGTAAGCCAAAAATTCAAAGAACTACGAAAACGGCTTGAGAAATGATAATGCTACTACATCCCAAGTGATAACAATTAAGGAAACAATTCCGATCTGAATATATAAGTTATTTAATATTAAATTTATTTTGAAATATTTGAATATTTTAACTAGATAGGACTTTCCTGCTTTAAGATAAATTAGTGAATCTTCATAGACATTCTCACCAGTTGTCAGGATTTTGTATATATATGCATTCATATGCACTTACAGGATCAGCAGGTTTAAGTGATTTATGCCTTAATCCAGCTCTAAATGCTGTTCAGACAACTGTGAGAAACTTGTGATTCAGTATGTATCCTAGCATAAAACAAACCCTGTTAATATCCATCTTTTTCAGCTCTGATTCCCTTTTCCATACAGCCAAATTGTTTGAATTTATTTGAAGTATTATTTTTCTAAATATTTTCCTAGGGAAAATGTGACTACAAAAAAAAAAAAATTCATTGGTTCCTTGGCATTTGAGTCCTGGTGCTATTATAATCCCAAGTGAGTAAAACAGTAGAGACCTTACATTTAAGAAGCAAAATTAGTTATTTCATACCCTTAGTAAATTAATTTTTAGAAAAGGCATTATACTTCTCAGGAAGGAATAGGACAGTTTCTGCATAGACTTTTGTTCCCCCAAGATACTTATTTTATTTGCCAAAAAATTGGACAAAGTAGAATCTTTTTAGAACTATTATAAAAACTTATACACGGTATCTAGACCTAAAAAGTTTATAAATGAATGTGAAATATAAGAAATCTTGAGACATGCCCAAAATACATTCTATAATTATAGGAATTTTAAAGAGAATTATTAAAGTACTTATTTTATAAAATTTACAATGTTGCTTTTTATTTTGTTTTAATAAATTACTAGGCACTTGGTGGTGTCCCAGGAAGTCAGCCATTACTCCCCAGTGGAATGGACCCAACTCGACAACAAGGTGACTACCCTAAAGTAAAAGTGAAATTGATGCACAGAACCATAGAGGAAATCCTTTATTTTTTAAGGAAAATTTTATTTGTATTCATCTTTCATAATTAAACCTGTTGCATTTCTTCAGGTAACCTGGCCAAATGATTTATATTTTCAACTCTCTTAAATATGCATGATAGTGAGTGTGGTGATAACATAAGAAACAGAATACACAGATATCCAAAATCCATATTTTAATTAATAATTTCTAAGACCTATTATATAGCTTCTAACAAGTAGGAGGCTAAGTAATTATATCACTTATGAATTCCTCTGCCTTTTTCAGATGGAGAGATTGTCCACCTGAAAGATGAGCAGAAGAAAAGAGGGTGCTAAGCAGCAAGTGGCTTGATTAGTTTAACTATAATCAGGTCCTTCCTTAAAGATATTTAGGTTCCACAGATATGTAAGACTCTATTGTACTGTTCCATGGAAAGAGAAGCAAATGGTATGAAATAATTAATTCAGCACATAATAGGAAGAAAATTTCAATCAAGACATAAATGGAGAGCATGGGTAGATAGTGGCAAGAGGTGGGAAAGTGACCGTGGAAGCCAACAGTGTAACACCCAGCAGGGAGGAGGCTGCTAACTTCTGGTTTAGCATTCAGGCTCATTACATGGCTAATATCTTCATACTTTTTTAGGACATCCAAATATGGGTGGACCAATGCAGAGAATGACTCCTCCAAGAGGAATGGTGCCCTTAGGACCACAGGTAAATAATCAGTGCAGAAAGCTAGGTGCTGAGCTTTTTACCTTCATCCTATGTAAACAAACTGTGTTATTTGCTGTCTTCGAGTATATGCCTTAAAGTCTTGATATAACATTGTTGTTAGGCTCTTAAGAATATCACATCTGTGACATGTCTAATTGATATAACAACAAACTGTATTCTAACAAGGTGCTGTCATATACGCCTTAGGTTAGTTTACTTGAGAAAATACATTATAGTAATTGTTACTAAGAGTTAACTATTACACTTTTCTTAATTATGCTAAGGAAATGGTTAAATTAAATAAAACCCAGTTGATTGAAAATAGTAAATAGGAGAAGCATAAAATATATTTCTATAATTCTTTTAAAGAGTGCTGTTGATAATTTATTATATACAACCAAATTTCTTTATAGCATAGGAAAACAATAGAGAATCATTTAGAAATATTAAAATGGGTCTTACTGAACAAGCATAATACTATCAGTATACATCAGATGTTAGGGGTTCTCTGTTTTTCATACAGTACATTTTTCATACATATGTACTTTTCATACATTAAAGTTGAACCTATCCTAGCTGTTGGTGAAATATTAAGCATACTATTCTAGGATATCGTTTATTTTAGCTAAAACATCCTTTTCGTCCGTCTTGGGAAAATTGCTTGGGGTAGAAATGAATTTTATAATGTATTTCAAAGAAACTAAGGTTAGCATTTCATAAAGCTGGTTAAAAGAACGAATTTATTTATTTTTCCCTTCCAAGAAGAGCATTATAAGTGATACTTTGAGGAGCTTGTTTCATATAGCTACTTTAAAAATATTAAATTGATGTTTGTTGTGCACCCAAAGGAGTCAAGGAATTAAGAACTCAATGCTTAGATAATGTGACTTAGACCTACATACAATAATATATGTTGTATTATATGTTTGTATTGAATTTTTGTATGTTTCTAAACAGCATACAATAATATATATTAACTATATTGAAATATGAGGCTCATATAACCAAATTTTTCAGAGATGCTATATTACATAAAAAACCCTATATACATATGGTTCAAAGGAAAGAGGAGCAAATTGGTGCCACATAAATACAAGTGGCAGCGCCAAAGCCAGAAGAAACCAATTTCTTTTATTTAAGCTCAGTTCTTTCCTGTATATTTTCTTAAAATCTTATAAAACTTTTAGATATTTAAATTATTTTTCCCTGTCTGTACTCAGGAATGATGATATATGTTAACCAACCATCGTTAGGCTATTAGTAGCACTTAGAATTTATAAGATCTACAGCATATTTCATTAATTAAATGTACTTTTAGTCTTTAATAAACTAGGTCAATCAATTTGGCTGTACAGAACTTTAAGGATTTTTTTTCCCAGAAGATTTGCTTGATGTATATTTTAAATATATATCAAAAACTTCATGCCTATAATTTTGTTATTATTCTTCACTCAGTTCCCTTATTTTTCAGCTAGCTGCTCTTTAAAGTTTGGTCATTCCTAGACTCTTACTAATATTAGTTTTTAATACTTTAAAAACTGTCTGATTTATGAATCAGTTTTGCAGTGGTTAAACAGGTATGCCAATGCTTACCTAAGCTATATGAGCACTTAGATCTCATTTGAAAATGCAGAAATAAAAAGCATACAGGTCTTTATGCTTTATGTTATAAATAGTCATATGTTTACATGTTTTGTGTTCTAAGTAAATTACAACAGAATATAAGAAAGCTTCTATTTCTGGTGAGTGATCTCTTATTGATGAGTTTTAATAACTAAGTTTATAACCATGAATTCTTTTTGGCATTTTTAACATCAAAGAAATTTTATTTCTTCCATTTGGATTAGCAGTTCCTTTGCTATTATTTCCATATAATATTATGAAAATAGTGTGTTCTGGTATGAATTTACCTCAGAAACCACAGCTACCTACAATAACTTTTTAAAAATCACAATATAAAAAGTAAAAGGGATTAAATGAAATCACTTATACATATCTTGCATTTAAATGAAAATGAGTCATATTCATATGACTGGTACAACAGGAAAAAAGTCAGGTAAAATCATTTAGAATGGGGAGATCTTATGGCATATTTTTTTCATAACACCTGGTATATAAAACATATAAACATGCATTATAAACTATGAAATTTGTTACCAAGATTCACTGTATTTCTTGAAAGATAATGGAAAAACAACACTCGTAACAGACATTTAATCATAGAGATATCATCCAAGAGCAGAATGTATCTGCCTTTTTTTAGAAAAACTTTCTGGAATATTGTCTCTAGCTTTATGTACAAAGTACACATCTCTCTTTTTTTATCATAGATATTACTTACATAATTTTTTGAGCTTAAGATCAGTGTGATGAAGGAGAATGGTGGTTATCTCTTGGAACAATTGAATTCCCAAAACAAAGAAATATATATAATAATTTTTGGATTATGTTGTTAGGCAAAGTACACATGTAGAATATAGTAAATATGTGATTAACACTTATCACATGGATGAAAAAATAAAAGTTTGCCCCAATCCAGGCATATTTTTCCACCCCTCATTCTATTTTAGATCTAAGTACAATGATATTAGTATCCTTTCAATTGAAAAGTAAGATTACCTATTCAATCAAGAAAAAATGTCTTTTCTAGCACCATATTTGAAGTCATTTTTGCAGTTGATTTTGTAATAAGATGTACTTAGCTAGCTTGTGTTCTTTTTAAGCTCAGCAAGTGCGATATGTTTAACAGAAAAATTTACCAAATTACCCAATTAGTTCTAGTTTCTCTGAAAATATGAAGAGTAAATAAGTTATATAAAAGTAGGACATATGATTTCTAAATCAGATGATTGGGATGGAGAAATGGTGAAATTGAAATATATGATGGGCTCTCATGTAGAGAGAGAGTAGTAAACTGATTCTGTATTTTCAAATCTAAGATGCACAATAGAATTCAACTCAGTACAGGGAAGAACTTTCTAGAAATTAAACTGCCCAATCATGGAAAGACTTTTTATAAACTTTCCAAGCAGAGTCTAACAGCCATTTTGTCAGGAACATTGCATTGGGAAAGAGATTAGACCAGATGGAATTGTATAGTTGCAATCAGCTTTAAAATTCAGTGATTCTAAATTAGCTCTTCCCTTTCTGCTTTTGTTGATACCACTTGGAAAGTGAGCTGTTATTCTCTCTTGTCTTTCTGATTTCTTTTTGCTTTAGATTATTCAGAAAATGAAAATATTTTGTAAATCTGTCAAATATGTATTGAATAATTTCTTACTCATTTCCTGTGACAATTCAGTTTAATTAGCCCATCATTTATTGAAGGCCTACTACATGCCAGACACCATACTAGAACACTGGGTATACAAAGACAAGTCAAATAAATACTCTGCCTTCAAGCTACTAATTGTTTAGTAGAAGATGCTGACAAATAAAGACAAATTATTATATAATATGAAAAGTCTAGAAAAGAAATGTACATACTCTTTATGTAAGCGATTAATTCTGTTAGAATTGAGGGCTCTTGGGAAGCTAATGAGAAGAGGACTTGTTTAATTTAGTCCCTTATTAATAGTGATTTAAAAAGGATTTAGCAGCTATAATTTTTGAGCACCATATACCATGCTTTTAATTCACCGAGTACTATGATAGGTGCTTTATGTTTCATTTTAGTCTCCAACAAGCCTATAAGTGAGATAAGTGACTTTACAGATAAGGAAATTAAGATTAGGAAATCACTGGGAGAATCACTGGCCCAAGATCACACATATAGAAAGACAGAGGAAATGGGGCAGTGGCAACAGAGATTCAAACCAATGTGTTTGTGAGTCCAGAGTTATAAGGCAAATTAATCTTTTCCTTGATAAAATAAAGCACAGATCTTCTAAGAGCAAAAATGAGGAGAGGCTTTCCTTGTGAGGCACTTCTAGCATGCTTTGCCGTTCAGAGTTTGTTTCTAGTAACTGTCTTTTTTCTCAAACCCTTTGCTGATGCTCCTGCTGCTGCCACCACCATGCTTGATCCTGAGTTAAAATTAATAACTGTCCTTGTAACCCATAGCTCAGATGTGGATAGGAACCATTCTACTATCCCATAGCTCACAAATTGAGATATTTAGGTAACATTTCCTTAAAATAAAAGTAAATAAAGCAATGAAGACAGCATATAACTAGGTAATTTCATTTATCAACTATGGTTTATTCTCTGAAGTTAACAGACCTTCTCTCATTGATTTATTTCCTTGTCATCTTAGCACCTTCTACTCAAAAGGCCAAGGAAGATGAATTAACATGAATATAAAAGTGGATTTTGTGTTTCTGAACTTCAAGAAATCCAGTAGGGCTAGAGGGTATGCTGTGGAGTGGGGAATGAAGGTGAAAACTATAGGAAATGAGGACAGAAAAGATAGTCTGGGGCTTAGCTCTGAATAACCTCATAGAGCCACGCCCAGGAGTTTAGACTTATTTGATAGGTAATGTGGGTCATCATAGATTTTAGGTGACATGAATAGGACTGAGTTTTAGAATGACAGCTCTTTAAGTAGTCTGGAGAATAGATGAAGAGCAAGAGAGACTAAAACAGAGAACCAGTTAAGACAGTACAATAGTCTCAGTAAATGGCAAAGATTAGTGATAGGAAAGAGAGCACTATTTCAAGAGTTATTTCAGGTAGAATCAACAGACTATAGTAACTGACTGGGTATGGGAATTGAAAGAAAAGGAAGAGACACCAAAGAAGTCCTAGAAATTCTTAGCTTGGACTATCATGTGGAAGATGATGCCACAGAACTGACTGAGGAAGGCCATGTAAAAAACTCAGTCATGAGAAGATAGTATTGAGCTTACTTTTAGATATGTTGAGTGTAAGATGGTATCCAGATGGAAACAACCCCTGTGAAGTTCAACATATGATTTATCTAGGAGCTTAGGAAAGACATCGTGATAAAATATAAAAATTTGGGATTCCTAACATATAAATAGTTGTTGAACAAATGGTAGTAGATGAGATTATCCATAAATATGTATTTATTGAAAAAAATGTTGTCACCAGAACTTGGAGCTAAGCAACATTTAAAGAGTTAGCAAAATAAAAAGAGCCAGCAAAGGAAATTGAAAAAGAGTACTCAAAAAAGTTGGAGGAGTAGTGTTGTCAGAAAGCCAAGGGTGAAAGTCATTGATAATGTCAAAATATATTAACATGATAATGATAAAATTAGCCTTTTGGTCTGTATGCCAACTAAACTGATATATTCATATTGAAACATTAAAATATTTTTATCTTTTGAATGCACATAATAGATATTAACAGAAGCTTATTGAGTCATATAATTCATGTATACATATTTTCAGTATACTTTAGTTTTCATATATTTTTGTGTATTTGTATATATTAGTATGTTTCTGTGTTGGATGTGTTATTTTGTGAACACAAGTTTACATTCAACTTTCTTGTGTTGGATTCACCTGTTGTTTTATTTTTTCAGACTTTATGTCATTGTTCTAAGTCTGACAATTTCAAACATGTTGAATAAATCTTTTCTTTAAAAACAGAATTTTGGATTTATGAAATGTTTTATTTGAAAAAGTTCACTATTATACAGATATTAGGAAATTAATAAAGATATATTGAGTATTAATTATAATTACAACCATACCTTAATCATTTAACATGCACCAATGATCTTACATATTCACGTAGTTTTTAAACACATAAACCAAAATAATTGTTAAAATAGAAGGAAAAGTACAAGAGTGGACCCTTCAGACAATGAATTACACAGGCCTTATCCAGTCAGGAGTTATGTAGGGAAATCATTAACCTGCTTTCCTTTCTTTCCCCCCTCCTCTTTGGTTTTGTTTTTTTGTTTTGTGGTAGTCTGACCCTTGGTTATCATTACAGAACTATGGAGGTGCAATGAGACCCCCACTGAATGCTTTAGGTGGTCCTGGAATGCCTGGAATGAACATGTAAGCAAAATGATACATTATTCTGTTTAGTAAAGTGTTCTATTTTCTGTCTTCTAAAATAACACTAATTTGTAAAACAGTTTGAGCATCTCAATCTCTGTGTAGTATAAAAATGAACTAAATATGAGCTGTAGTGTTTGCTTCATTTTTATAGCATAATCTCATGTTTTTCTTCCTTCCCTTGCAGGCTTTAATTTTTTTTCCATTTTCAGGTGCCTTAAATGACAACTTTTAGCCTGTTTCTTTTTCATGAGTACATAGTCTCCATATAGAGTTTATAAAAAGCATGAAGAGATGCTGGTGCCAGGACTTTGAATTAACTCTACAGAACAGAACTAGATAATTGAATATGGTTAACTTCATTTTAGCATGTACATAGTGATTCCTAAGAGTCGAGTTTTTAACTCTTAGCATTTATATATCTATCTATCTATCTATCTATCTATATATATATATATATATCTTTACTTTTGCCATATCTTTACTTTTGGGGCCACTCTCAACACAGGAAGAATTCTCTCTGGTAGTATCTTCTATGTTAAAGAACTTTACATGGTATAGGATGAATTTTCTTTTGAAAATTCAAGATGCACTTAGATAAGGAGCAAACGAAAGTTTTTTTTACTAGAAAAGCCTTTCCAACTCAAGAAGAGTAGTTTCTATCAGCCAATATAATGCAGTTTATTAGGAAATTTTCATTACTTTTTCATTATCCAGCTTGCCCTCAAAGTCCCATATACACCAGGTGTTTGTTAATGATTTTCATTAATTCACCACAGGATCAATTCCACGATAGGGCCTAAAGAAAGCTTACCAGAAATAATGAAAGTGTTCCATGTAGGTTTGTGGACATCTCCTCAAATATGTTTTCCATCAGCCCATGTTTTGATTACTGACATATCAAATTAAACAACTCTACCATCATTTAATGGCATTGGAAATATACTATTAATATGAAATAAGCTCTTTTGATACATGTAGGGATTTTTTTTTAAGTTTCTGAAACCATTTTCATGGAAAGTAAATTTGCCTGAAATAGAAAATAGGTTAATAGGTGGGTACCAGCTAGACTCAAAACTAACAGAACAGGGGGAAAAGTAGGTCACATTTTCCTATTACATCTTTTTACTTTTAAAGTAAAAATGGACACACATGAAATCTGACTCTTCTTAAATTTCTCAAAGGCTTAGTTAGCCTTTTATTAAATGGTTGCTACAAAAAGCAGTGAGTGGTATTTTGTGCTTATGTCAAAAGCTGAAACTCTTACCAATAGGATGGAGAGATGTGTATAAATTTTACCTACCTGAGATTGTCACTTTAAAATGCAGTAGATTTAAAGAGTATAATTTTGAATACTACCATCAGCCAGAATTAGCATTAAATGTTAAGAATGTATCTAGTATCATTTTATACATTACTCTACATTGTGATTGGTCATATGGCCAACTTTAAATCAACCTAGTTTTATTGGTTCAAAGAAAAAAATTATTTTCATTTGACCACTGAGATACTCAAAATAGCTGCTCAAATTGGCTAGTTTCTTCCTTACATATGTTTAAGCATATACATATGGGTATATTTAATTTCCTAGAGTATGGAGACTAAAATTATGGCAAAAGAATTTAATATGATTATTTTTTTGTTAATATTTGGGTTTGGATTTTTTTATTTAAGAATGCCCAAATACTTTTAAATATTTTTTATTACATAATTATTTACTATTAATATAATTTCTGATTCTTAAAGAATCTCTAAGCCTCACAGATTCTGATTTCCATTATTTGTTCCTATTTTATTTGGAGTCTTATGCCATTTTTAATTTTCTATAAATTGGGATTCCTTCAAGGACAACAAAATGTAAATATTTACATTTCTATATCTGTAAATATTTTCCTCTAACAGGGAAACTTCTGAAGTATGGAAGATGCAACTAGAGAGAATAATTATTACATCAATATTGGCCTCAACAAAGCAAAAATGTTTACAGATACATGAAAAATAAAGCATGTTATCTTCATTGCACTTAATAGAGTATGCTTTATTGAAATTCACTTCATAATTTATTATCTTTAAAACAAAATAAGTCTGTGTAATGGCAAACAAACATTTCTTACTGGTATTTGTGGCTACTTAAAAATTTAAGGAAAAGACATTAGAATGGTGTCACCTTAAGCTGTTTCTTAAACTAACTAAACTATTTAAGTAACTACAATATTTGTGTGTTGGAGGTCAGGAGGGACCTGCCAGAGGAACATATCTGGGTGATTTTTCTCTAGCTTGTCGTTTTTACTTATTTGCCATGAAAGTATAATAACAATGGAAAAATATCCAACCTGAAATACCTGGTCACTAATTAAATACTATTAATATATTATAACTGGCAACTGTATTTCCTTACAGTAGAATAAGTCATTTGGAACAAAATTTTGACAACTTCATTGTTAAAAAAATATTGGCCAACTCCAAAGAAAATGGTTACTCAGATATAATCTTTACATTTTCATGCTCTCAACTCAGGATAAGTTATACAAAGTGTCATTTAGAATTAAAATAAAAGTTCACTTTCAGTGTTTCTATAACTGGTATGTATCTTTAGAAGCAAAAGCTTAATTTAAGTCATTTAAAGTGGAATTTATAAACTATGGTCAAATGTAAATGTTTCCAAGTGCATTATAGATTATTTTTTAAAGTAAACTTGAATAGTAGTATATTTTTAAATTAACTACATCTTTAAAATTTCCAAAGAATTTAGGATTCAGTACTAAAACAGCCCTAATTCAACTTTGTATACGTTGCTATTTTATAAAAACTAAGAGGACAACAGAATTTCAAAGAATCTTTTTGTTCTATATCGTATCCTATGGAATTATAAATTTTGTGTAGTTATCTTGAAATAAAATGATTGTCAATTACAGAAGAAAAGAGGATATTTCTCTTTGGTAGTCATAGTTGATTTGATTTCATCAAAATCAGCAGCCTTACCAAAAAATACAGACTTCTTTTAAATTCCATTTTTCTCTTTATTTTTAAATGAGGCTAACTTGACTCTAATTCAAACTATGCTTATGTAGAAATTTCCGTGCAAAATAATATCTGTATTATAGTTTGTAGATTACTTTCTTGATAACACTGATGGCCCTCAAAAAGAGTGGTATTTAACTGAGCATAAGTAGTTGTAATAGAACTAGTCACTACTATAACCCCCACTTTATCCAGCATTACTTGTGAAACTTAAAATGTTTTCAAACATAATGGTATTGTTGGGGAAAATTTAACTTGCCCATATGAATTATTAATACTTAATGTCTTATAATATTAAAATGAAATTTTTATGAAATACATAGTATGCTAAGACTAGGTTGGTATTTATCAAACAAAATGCATAAAAATATTTTCTGTTATTTATGACACAAATTTAACATTAATTTAATGTTACTAAATATAAAATATTTATTTTGACATTTAACTTAGCATGTTAACATTAGACAAATTTGAAAATATTTCAAAATTATGAGATTATTATCTACATACCATCATCGTATATGAATTTTTGCCATGGTTTGGATATGGTAGTTTTTTATTTTGTCTTAAGATAAATGTTTCCTGGTTTCTTTACTGTGTTTTAACATTACACAAATCATGTGGATGGGTCTTATCACCCAAATATTTTACTTGGTCAACACATAGCTTATGTTTTACCTTAGTTTCTGCCCATTAGGACATTGAATTCTATATGTAAAATCATTTTTCCAGATTGTTCCAGTAATTGTAAAATCATCATCATCTTGGAGAGGCAACAATTTCCAAAGCCAATACAAGTGCCCCTCACCTCCTTTCTGTCTATGCACAAAACTTTGATCAAGACCCCACTGGTCTCTTTTTTTCTTCTTCTATTCCTCAAGCCGAATTGGGCATTCTTTCTTGATAGAGCACAGGGACAGGATTTATGCCTTCCCTGCTGCTTACGTCCCTAGGGAATCCCAACAAAACTAAAATGCAGTTTTAAATATTCCACACAAATATGGGTAAGATAATGACTAACTTGGTCAGCCTCTTTATCTAACATTTAGAACTTTAGATTTAAAGTCCCTAGAATCTAGGGACATGTTTTTTTTAATTAAAAATATGAGGACAAGAGACCTTTTTTATTTAATTAATTGGGCATTAATTTTGTTAAAACAAAAATCTTTATGTCCGTAAAAGCTATGGAATGCAAAATATTCTTCTCCACCCTAAAATGAAGTAATATATTGGCATATATTAGCATAGATTACCTACTATTTTTTCTAGGATTTACTCTGACCACTGCTTTGAATAACAAGAAATATGATTCCCTTATTTAATAGTAATTAAATCATCAGTAGCACTTAAAGATAGATTAATATATAGATATATAAAGTAATGTGTGATAAATTGTGATTTTTTTGAAAAGGAGACAACTTTAGATACCTTTTATGTGTATTTATTTTTAGCTTGATAAGAACAATCATTTCATATATATGGATATTTTATAAATAATTACCTTTTGAATGAGATAGAAGTAGTTCTTATATTGATGTCACAAGATTATAGTTCATATTTATTTCTTAACTAGTGCTTTTTATTCCAAAAGTGTTTTTATAATGATTTAGATATATGTATATGTTTACTGCTATAGGTGATTATCATTTTTGTCTATTACAATTTAATATTAAAATAAAACTGGGCTTACTAGCAGTCATTTGACTTGAGAAGAAAACTATTAATATTTCATGGAATGATAAAATTTTTGGAATTAAGAAATAAAAAAGCTATTAAAAGAGAATAATTTGAGTGCTGAACTCAAACTGCATGGTATCTGAATAGTAAATGTTAATTAATATTTTATGATTTTTTGTTACTTATTGTGAAATATTCAAAGCATAGATTAAAATTTCATTTATCATATTTTTTTGTAGGGGTCCGGGTGGTGGTAGACCTTGGCCAAACCCAACAAATGCCAATTCAGTGAGTATACATATATTTTTAAAATTTTTTTGCGCTTTCCACCATTTAACAAAAACGACAAAAATATTTTGCTTTTGAAAGCCTTGCGATGAGTTGTATTAACTTTTTTGAAGTAATCATTAGGGAAAAAGCTTTATATATATTTTTAGAAAACTATGCATAATTTTTAAAATTGTATAATTTTCTCACTTCAAACGTGCATTCTATGTTCATTAACAGACTTTCAAAAAATAGAAATAGTGTGATTTAAGTATATACTACAATAGCCTACATATAGTGGTCTATATCATAAAATGGTTTGATCTTCTAAAATAACTATAATAATCACTAAGTTGCCAAATACAATCAATCTCTATTAGTGGAGACTAAATTATTATGAAAATATTTGCTGTATTAATTACATCTAGGTTTGCTCTCTTGATGCCCTAGAAAGCAAGCGCACCTTTGCCTTGTGCCTGTTAGCTAAATTGCCATTCGTGCACGTCTCTCTATGTACCTGGCATCTTGGGAATTCTTATATATTTGTGGCAGTGGTTTGCACAAATACTTTTCTTAATAATGTAACATAAATGTATACATAGGTTGGAAATTAAGCTATCAATTTTAAAATTAATATGATTGCAATTTTGTGATCCTGGAGATGTTTATCCTTCTATGCTTTGAAACTTGAGTTCTTCAATATGTGAAGGAGGTCTGTTGTGTAGGTTTGCGTAGTGTGTGTACTGTACAAAGGTTCTTGAGTCAAAGGAATCAATAGAGAGCTGAAATACAGCTTTTGTTCCACTTACAAGACTACGGGCATCTACCCAGAAGGGATGCCTTTTGTTAATATGCATGAAGGTACCTTCATTGGCTAGTATGAAATAAAATGTGATTTTTATTTTTAATTTCCTTGACTCTGAACATTACAGTATTGGTCTCAGGTTCTTTTTTAGAAGTTTATTTACAAATCTACCAATTCTAGTTTCTTTTTTTATCTTTTTTTTTTTTTTTTTGAGACAGAGTCTCACTCTGTTGCCCTGGCTAGAGTGAGTGCTGTGGCGTCAGCCTAGCTCACAGCAACCTCAGACTCCTGGGCTCAAGCAATCCTACTGCCTCAGCCTCCCAAGTAGCTGGGACTAC
>CAUYSK010078611.1:0-30956 GCA_963575035.1 Avahi laniger | reverse complement strand
ATTTTCAACTTCTTCCTCTAGAGTTCTAATAGTTTCACTCCTTAGGTTTAGATCTGTGATCCAGCGTGAGTTGATTTTTGTGAGAGGTGAGAGGTGTGGATCCAGATTCAGTCTTCTACATGTGGCTATCCAGTTTTCCCAGCACCGTTTATTGAATAAAAATTCTTTTCCCCAGTGTATGTTTTTGTCTGGTTTGTCAAAGATTAGATGGCTATATGTGGATGGTTTTATATCTGGGTTCTCAGTTCTGTTCCACTGGTCAATGGCTCTGTTTTTGTGAGAGGATCTTGTAAGCCGTCCAGGCCAGTGTCCAAATTGTGGGATTTCCCAGACCACTAATATTTCACAAGAACTCTGGTGACAGAGTTGCCAGCTTTTTATTTTGCTGAAGGTATTAAAGCAATCAACTCTCAGCCATTTATCCCCATTTCATAAAAGAAAGAACTTTTTAACAACAAAAAGACACTTATCATTTCTCAGTAAAGAAGGAGCTGTAAGTTGAAAACATCCAGCCTTACCAAGAACTGTCAACTACCTTGTCCTCCTTACTCCAACTTTGACACCATTCAGTGGCATCTCTGTTGCGGACTGTCAGGGTCTGCAGCTGTAATCCAGTGGTTGTCGGCCCCAGGTGCGTATTGGAATCACCTGGGAAGCTTTAAAAACTGCATATGGGTGTCAGGGCCCCAATCTATAGACTCTTGACTTAGTCTTTGGGTGGGGTGGGGCTCCCCACATAATTTCACTTTGCAGCCAGAGTTGAAAATCATCTCTGTCATCCAGAGCCCCTTCCAGTGCATGAGCTCCCAGTATGGCATTTCTACCAAGTGCTCATGCAGCCGAGACAAGTGGCCTAAATGTTTGGAAGTTTCCCCATCCCTTAGATCTCCCAAAACTCTGACTTGGTAGAAGGAATTTTCTGAAGGTCAGGATCAGAGAGGGGAAGGGAACTTCCATTCATTAGTGCCTGCTGGGAACCAGGCCCAGTGCTAAGTTCTTTTTAAAAAGATATTATTTTAATTAATTTATTTTAAATATTCTTTTTTTTAAAGATCTATTTTTTTTTTTTTATTTGAGACAGAGTCTCACTCTGTTGCCCAGGTTAGAGTGCCGTGGTGTCAGCCTAGCTCACAGCAACCTCAAACTCCTGGGCTCAAGCAATCCTCCTGCCTCAGCCTCCCCAGTAACTGGGACTACAGACACGCGCCACCATGCCCGGCTAATTTTTTTTCTATATATATTCTTTAATTGTCCAGCTAATTTCTTCCTATTTTTAGTAGAGACGGGGGTCTCGCTCTTACTCAGGCTGGTCTCAAACTCCTGAGCTCGAGCAATCCACCCGCCTCGGCCTCCCAGAGTGCTAGGATTACAGGCATGAGCCACCGCGCCCGGCCTAAATATTCTTTTGAAAAAATAAAGTATAAAGAAATAAAAGTAACATGTAACCCTACTGTCAGATAACCCCTGGTGAATTAAAAGGGAAAATCACAGTGTGGTAGGCAGAGTAATATCCATCCCCTGCAAAGATGGCCAGTCATATCCCCAGAACTTCTGACTGTGTCACCTTACATGACAAAAGGGACTTTAAATTAAGGACCTTGGGAAGGAGGGATTATCCAATAATCCTGGATTATCCAAATGGCCCCAGTGTAATTACAAGAGTCCCCAAAAGTGGAAGAGGTGGAGGCAAGGGAAATATGGGAACTCTCTGTACCTTCTGCTCAATTTTGCCATGAATCTAAGACTGCCATAAACAATAAATTCTGTCCAGTGCTGTGGTGTGTGCCTGTAGTCCCAGCTACTCCAGAGGCTGAGGCAAGAGGATCACTTGAGCCCAGGAGTTTGAGGCTTTCATGTGCTATGATCACGCCTATAAATAACCACTGCACTTCAGCCTGGACAATGTAGCAAGACCCTATCTCAAAATAAATACATAAAGAAAGAAAGTCTACTTTTTAAACAGTGGAAGAGGGAGGCAGGAGAAGAGGTAAGAGTGATGCAACGTAAGAATTCCTCAATCTGCCATTGCTGGTTCTGAAGCTGGAAAGGGGTTCTAGCTGGGGAATGCAGACAGCCTCTAGATGTGAGAGAAGACAGTGGATTCTCCCCTACAGCCTCCAGAGGAAGTACAGCCCTGCTGGTACTTTGAGTTTAGTCTGTGAGACCCATTTTGGACTTCTGACCTCCAGAACTGTGTAATGATAAATCATATTGCTTAAACTGCTAAGTTTGTGGGGAATCATTGTAGCAGCAGTGGAAAACTAATATACACAGTAACACATCTGGGCCAGTTTTTTCACATATCTTTTTGTTTAATCCCCATGACACTCCTGTGAAGTATGCATTGTAGCCTTGTTTCAGAGATTAGAGAGCTGAGGCTTAGAGAAACTTGCTAATAAATGACAGAGCAGGATTTTAACCAAGGTCTGTGCCGGCCATCACACTACCTTTCCCGAAGCCAGTCTGCCCCTGCCTGCGGAGCACCCTGGGCCTCTGGGAGAGCTTTCTCCCTGGTGGATCAGACGTCTCTTCTGGGAGCAGGGAGTGATGTCATGTCAATGAGGCAGCATGTCAAAAAGAGGTTATTTAAGTTATCATCTGAGGAAGGATAAGGAATGTTTGAAGAGCAAGGCAGGGGACCTAAGACACCAGTTAAGGAGAATGAAAAACATGTTCCTAAGACCCAGGACTGTGGCATCATAGAGACCCACAGAGGGGCTCTAATCTCTGTGGTTCACGCTGGGGCTCCCATCCACAAACCAACATGGCCAGCAGCACCCTGCTTGGGGAGAGGGGTGGAGTTACTCTTGGAATGTCCAAGATTAAGGGTTGGGGGGGTGTTGGCGTCCTAAAATGCCCTCTTTAGTGCCTAGGGGCATTCACAGCATTGCTACTATAGCTGGTCTTCAGCCAGCCAAGCCCACGGTGGGAGGAAAGATCCAGATCTAGGAGCTCCCACCAGCTGTGGGTCTGGGGGCCATTGGCTCAGGGCTATGAGGTTCGCTGCCTGGCCCCCCAGTGCCCCTGGGGGTGCTCTGCCTTTGGGCTACATGTGGCTCCTCTTTGTCATTTGGGGCCACACAGCAGGGAGAGGGTGCCGAAGAGAGAGTGTTGGGCTAACTGTGGCCATCTTGTCTTTGCAGTCCTGAGAAACATATTCATCCTCACCTGCATCATCATCGTCTGCTCCCTGCTCTTCCCTGTCCTCTGGCACCTCTGGATTTATGCGGGAAGTGCCAACTCTAATTTCTTTTATGCCATCACGCTGACTTTCAACGTTGGGCAGGTAAGAGTCGAAGGCAGCACGGGGACAGCGATTCATTTCGTAGCCTCAGGCATTCAAGCAAGGCCTTGGGCTCTGCATACGAGGGGTTCAGACATGATGGAGGGACAGTTACTCCCCTCAGGTAGCTCCTGTCCTGTGAAGAGGACAGGGAAGCGGAGCGGTGTGCGTCTGCCAGCAGTTGCTGGGCACCATGCTGGGCAGTATTGAATTCTCGAAGCCAGCCTCAAAGATGGTGTTTTCCCTGTTTTACAAATGAGGGTCCCAGGCCCAAGGGCATTGGAGGAGCCAAGAACCAAAGTCAGGGAAGGCTTGATTTCTGAGGCACCCTCTTTCTGTGGTGTTGCAGGGAGTGGGGGGGGTGGCACCGCAGTGAGTGTGCAGAGTGAGGTGGGGAGGGCAGGGCAAGAGGAGGAGAGGCTTCCCAGACTGCGTGGACAGCAGGAGCTGAGAAGTGGTATGGCCTGGCTGTTGGCAAGTTGAGCATAAGTTGCATAGCCAGGAGTGGTGGAGAGGAGGCTGGGGGGACACAGATAGGGGAGGGCCAGCACAGAGCTCCGTCTCCCCTGACCCTGGGAAAGCCTGTCCCTCTGGTCCTCAGAGCAAGGTCCTCAAGCATCAGAATCACCAGGGAGCTTATTAGAAATGCAAATTCCATGTGGCTGTCCCGAGTACATGGCTCTGATTGTTTGAAAAAGGGTGGATTCCCTGATCCCACTCCTAGAAATCTTGATTCAGTGTGGAATACGAGGCCAGGAATTTGCATTTTTGTCAAGCTCTCCCAGAGGTTCTGTGACAGGGGCTCTTGCAAACCCCACGGAGAGTCATCTGGCCTTCTTGGAAGTTCCTTTCTCCACTGTGCTGCCTTCTTTCAGGTCAGGCTCTGTCCTCGTCCTTGAGGTCTTATGAGAACCACTTGTACCATTTACCATTTCAGTTGCCATTGGCACAGCCAGCCTTTCCTGTGCTTAATGGACTGGCTGGGAAGTGGGGCTGGCTGGGAAGACTAATGATGCCCGTGAATAATCCCCAGGGAAATTCTTGCCTCCAGGGTTAGCTGCTGGGGACGAAGGGAGTTAGGGCTTTTTCAGTGAGTGATGGGACTGGTATTTCCTGCGTGGACATTTCTAATGTCCAGCATAGCCACTTATCTCAGTTTGTGAACAGCAGGAGGAGAGATGGAGGGGCCCAGGAGCCCGGGTGGGACCCAGCCAGAGGCCTGTTCCGCCTCCCACAGTAGCTGGTGATGGCGAAGGCGTAGCACCTCCTGCCTGTGTCCCGTGCAGGCAGATCTCTGCAGGGCTGCACTTGGTACCCTGAAGGAATCCAGAAGGTTGCCCTGGCTCTTCCGTCTTGCCGGAATCTCCTCACTTTTCCTTACAGCCCAGTGGTGGCTGGCATGGAAGGCATCGGGCCTGCCCTGGGCCTCTGGGGAGGCTGCTCCAAAGAAGTAGCCCACAGCCTGTTGTCTTGTCATAAGTTTCAATTTTGGTCTGGAAATACAGAAGCATCCATGGAACTTGCCAGATAACAGCTTTCTCCCCTGAGGCTGCCTTTCTGAGGGAAGGGGCTCTATAAGAGGCATGGGGGTGTTTGCAGGTGGTCAGGTGCCATCGGAGGCAGGAGAAACTGAATCACTGGAAAGAGAAGGATTGGGGTCAGGGTGGGAACCAAAGGCAGGAGAGAGGATCGAGTGTTAGTAGCTGAGCTAGAGAGAAAACCAGCTGGACTTTGGCATTGTCAATGTACTTTTTTTTCCTTAGTCTCTTTTTAAAATATATTTGTAATTATCAGTTAATCAAGTAATACATTTCATCGTTGTTGGGGAAAGAAGTCAAACAAGTTAGAAGGATAGGGAGTGAAAGGTCAAGATCTGCCCGAGCCCAGCCCCCGCCTGCCCGGCGCAGCTGTGCTCACTGGGGTCAGTCTGGCGTGTGTCTCTGCAGGCCGCCGGCACACTCAGACAGCGGTGGGTGCCAACTCACACACACAGCTTTTTTATTTATGTAGGTAAATGGCATCCTTCTCTAAGTACTGTTCTTTGGCTGTTTCTCACTTAATGATCTTATCTTGAGACAGTTTTTTTAATGGCTCCGTGATACCCGATGGTTGGGCTGCTCTGTGACTTACTCAACTAGGTACGCCCCTGCCAATGGGCACTGGGGTTGCTTCTGGTTATTTTGCTATTCTAAATGGAAGAGCTTTGCCTGTCCCTCCACAAATTCTTGTGCACACGTGCCAGTGTCTTTTAGGATAGATGCCAAGCGGCGGGATTTGCTGGGTCAGAGGGCATATACAGCTCATGTCCTGGGCAGATATTGCCAAGTTGCTCTTCAGACAGGCAGTGCCAACCTACAGGCCTCCCAGCAGGGTCCAGCTGCCCCCCCACCCCCACCCACCTTGAGCCAGCAGGTTGTTCAGGCATCCGGCACACCTGTGTATCATCTTCCTCAGGTCAGCTTTGTTGGTCAAGTTCTTCCTGGGGCTGTCGGCTTTGGCCTTTATTGCCGCCGCTGCCAGATTACGAAAGGGATGTGTCACATGGGGCCTCTTGCTCACCGAGACAGTCACTGAACTCATACCATGGTCCTGGAGCACTGAGATAGAAGAGCCTCCCATCATGAAGTTTGTACTATCCCTGCCCTCGGGCCTGTTGGGAGCCCCAGAGTACAAAATGAGACCTTTGGAGTTTCACTGAGAGTTCAGTGTCACCTCCCAGAGAGGCCTTTTATGGGCTCCTCCTGCCCCATTGTGTCTCTCTGTGCCCTGCTGTGTCCTTCATGGCATTTACCCAATTTGTAACTTTATATTACTTATTTGCTCCCCTCTCTGCCTCTACCACTAGCCTGTGAGCTCCATGAAGGCAGCAATTTGTCTGTACTCCCACCGCAAGGCCCCCAGCTACCAGCTCAGCGCTTGGCACAGAGCACCTGCTTAGCAAATGTTTGTTGAATGAATGAAAGAACCAGAGATAGCCGGGGAAAACAATGTGTGATTAGTGGCCAGGTGTGCAGAGAGTAACTGCTGGAGGAATCCAGAGGGAACAGGATCCATCTCCTGTCGTGAGCAGTCAGGGAAAGCCACAGGGGATGAGGAGTAGGAGCTGGGCCTTTCAGACTGGGAGAGTGAGAAAGGAAGGGGAGAAGGGGGCAAACCACCCTCGCCGGCTGAGGTCACGGTAGCAGCTCTGTCTCCCACCCTTCTCCATCTTCTGCCGGGCCTGTTTTTTGTGGCCGGCCAAGTCCCTGTGTGTCCGGCACAGCCCAAGCCCAGGCCCTGCTTTGTGTGACCTACAGTCAGCGCTTCCATTAAGATGTGTGGCACATGGGGCTGTGTTCTTACCCTACAGCCTGAGCCCTTCTAGCTGGAAGGTGCCTGATACTCACCTGACCCTCGTTCTCCCCTCCTTGTGTAAGACAGACCCGAGCTGTCCTGGGAACCAGATGAGTACAGGTTTCAAACAAGCGTTGAGAACCTGGACCATCATTGCCGACATCAGGAGCTGAATATAGAGCACATTTTGGCCACAGATTGTTTTTTAGGTCCTGCCATGTTTGAGTTGATAAGTGCTATAACTTATTACAGAACAAATTACGTGTAGATTATTAGTTACAACAGCAGGTAAACCAGTGACTGAGGCCCTGTCCTTTCCCCTGGGGGAATTAGGTATTTTTCAGCACGTGGCACGGATCATTTGCTAGTTATGATTGTGCCTCAGAGTCAGTAACAGGCAGTGACAACAGTAAACCGTCCATCGGGTGTGGGCATGAGCATGAGAGGAGCAGGGATGGAGACCAGTTGACTGCCCAAGGTGCCCCCGCTTCCTCATTGCGTGACCTTCAGCAGTTCCCCCGTCTCAAAAACCAGGATGCTAATCCCTGTGTCCCAGGGTGCTGCTGAGAGGATGGGACACAGCATGTGGGTCCCCGTGCCATCATTCACGTGTTGACGTGGGAAATAGCAAGAGCAGCGAGCCCTTCAACACCCGAAGCAGATTCCCAGAGACACATTCAGTCCCATAAACCAAGGGAAGGAGAACAATCTCCCTCTGCTTTTTATTTTAATCCTTTTCTTTTGTGGGTCAGTGACCAGCAGAAGAAAAATATTAGTTCAAGGATTACGTCTAAAGAAAAAGGAACTTGCTTAAATTTAGCTTTTTAAAGAGTAAGGTAAAGTGTCCCACTCACCCTAATTCAGTTTACAAACGGAACATCCAGAGATGTTTCCCCACACTTATAATGAATAGTGGCTTATGTTTCAGGAGCACTTGCTAGGGACTGGTCCCCAGGATCCCTGTAACCCTCAGGATCATGTGCTCATGTGGCCTTCTGGAGCTTTCCCTGCATGTTTACATGGACTCACACTCATGGAGAGAGAGGTTTATTTGTGAGTGTGAGTGTTTTATTATTGGCATCATGATGAAAGTATGACTTTTTCCCTTCTAATTAAACATCTTGGTGATCTTTCCTTGCTCATATATGAGGGAGGAACCTTTGTGTCCTGCGTACGTGGACTCACCACGCTTTACGTAACTACTCCCTCACTGACAGCCTTTACATTTTCCTTTTTGTTTTTCATTATAAAGAATCTACCCTGGTGAGGTGGCTCACGCCTGTAATTCCAGCAGTTTAGGAGGCCGGGGCAGAAGGATCACTTAAGCACAGGAATTCGAGACCAGCCTGGGCAACATAGCAAGACCCAGTCCCTTAAAAAACTTTTTAAAAAAGGAATCTGTTTAATCTTCATAACAGCCCTTTGATGGAAGCAATATTATTGTCTCATAATCAAATGAGGAAGCTGAGGCTTGAAAGGGTTAGAGACTCACCCAAAGTCACAAAGCTAGGAAGGGTGTACTGATTCAGGGTCTTATTTATCACATCCACTTAGTAGACTGTGGGTTCCATTAGGGCAGGCCCTGTGTCTGTCTTGCTCATGGCTGTATCCCTAGCACCAGGAAGAATATTCAGTGGTTATTGATGAAAAACAGAATGAGCTGGGATCAGAAACCACATTTCATGACCAGTGGTCTAACATAGTTCTGCGTACCCCAGTTCTGACCCCAGTTCTAGTGTGTTTCTGTCAGAGCTGGGCCTGTGGCAGGTCACACTGGATTCCTAGGGGGTCAGAGCCAGAGCTCCCTTCCTCTCTCATCCTGGTTGCTGGTCTGAGAGCCCTTCTCCTGCTCTGTATCCAAAACAGACTCCGCTGCCCTCCCAAGCCGGGTCTGGAACATGACTCTACAAGCTGCTGCCTCTTTGCTGTGAGGGACCAGCCCCAACCCCCTCCCTGTGCTGCAGACCCTGCAGATAGTGGCCAGCCCTGCTATGGCCATTCTCCTGTCTGTCTCCATGGAGGCCTGGAGCCCTGAGGTCTGGTACCAACCTCCAGCATGTTGGTCCCTGCCCAGGATTCACTTATTCACTCCAGCACAAATGATACCACTGTCCTGTCTCCTGGACTTGCCTCTCAGTTGGCCTGGTGTGCCATTCTGAGGAACGGGACCAGTGGGGAAATGCTTGGGGACATGCTGGGTGGACATCAGTGGCTGGTGGTGTGTAGCCCCCACTTGTGGCTGGTGAGTGGCCCATCTCAGGTTGATTTCTGCAGGTTGTGTGTAACCCTAGCTGCAAGATTCTAGGTCTGAGCGTGGGAAGATTTGTTTCTCCAGACATGAGGTGCCTGCAGCCCAGGCTAGAGCCCAAATCCTCGTCCAGCTGGGTGTGCATGTTTACTTTTCTTCCGCAACTGGTGGCATTTTTTTTTCTTTTTTGAGATAGAATCTCACTCTGTTGCCAAGGCTAGACTGCCTTGGCGTCAGCCTAGCTCACAGCAACCTCAAATTCCTGGGCTCAAGCAATCCTCCTGCCTCAGCCTCCCAAGTAGCTGGGACTACAGGCATGCGCCACCATGTCCGGCTAATTTTTTCTATATATATTTTTAGCTGTCCAATTAATTTATTTCTATTTTTGGTAGAGATGGGGTCTCGCTCTTGCTCAGGCTGGTCTCGGGGTCTCACTCTTGCTCAGGCTGGTCTCGAACTCCTGAGCTCAAACAATCCACCCGCCTCGGCCTCCCAGAGTGCTAGGATTACAGGTTTGAGCCACCCCGCCCCGCCAAGGTGAATGAATCTTGAAGACATCATCTTGATGAAAATGTTTCGATTTGAGGCTCGAAGGAACCTAACCCTGTATTTATTTCCCCTAGTTTGGTATTCGCTAATTCATTGTTCAAGAAACTTTATAGAATATGGCAACCACAAATAACACGAATTGGCTGTATATTGTGATCCTATCAATAAAATGTTTGCATATTATTAGAAGAACAGAGAGAAAAATATAGAAGGATACACATCGGGTTGTTAAGATACCTGGGAAGAGCAGGGCATGTGAGGGAGGGACTGATTCCAAGGGAGGGGCAAAAAAGAAAGATACAACTAAGCAAAAAGAGGAGGGGAGGGAGGAGAAGAAAAAGAAGATTGCATCTGGGGGTAAAAAGTATCTTGATAAAAAAGTATTATGATAATATAAGGATGTGTGTGTATATACATATATATACCTATATTCACACAAAATAGACATACATAAAGAGAGGCATGAAAGAATTCTCAAATATGATAGTTCTCTAAGATAGCAGAAACATATTTTCTTCCTTATATTTATATATTGTTCAAATGCTTCAAACAATGAATATATATTATGTAAACAATCAAAAATTTAAAAAGCAAAAATAATAGCTATTTTGTTGGGGGAAAAAACCTTTTTGTCCATGTAGTTGACTATATCAGGAGGTAGGTAAGCCCTATAGTTAAGAGGGTAGGAGACCTAAATTTCAATGTAGTATTCTGCTACTGTGATTAAATAACTATGGTTAAATTCTATAAACTCTACAGAGTTCCCACTTACTACTTATTTCTCGTCTACCTTAAGCTGTACTGTCCAATATGATAGCCACTAGCCACATTTTAAAATAATTAAATAAAATTAAAAATTCAGTTCCTCAGTCACACTAGCCATATTTCAAGTGTTCAATAATCATGTGACTGGCCAGGCATGGTGGCTCACACCTGTAATCTTAGCACTCTGGGAGGCCAGGGTGGGAGGATCGCTTGAGGTCAGGAGTTCAAGACCAGCCTCAGCAAGAGACCCCATCTCTACAAAACATAGAAAGAAATTAGCTGGACAACTAAATATACTTTAAAAAATCAGCTGGACAACTAAAAATAGAAAAAAAAAATTAGCTAGGTGTGGTGGCGTAGTCCCAGCTACTCAGGAGGCTGAGGCAGGAGGATCACTCAAGCCCAGGAGTTTGAGGTTGCTGTGAGCTAGGCTGACGCCACGGCACTCTAGTCCAGGTAACAGAGTGAGACTCTGTCTAAATGAATAAATAAATAAAGTACCCATGTACTCCTTCCTTAAAAAAAAAAAAATAATCATGTGACTAGTAGCTAGTAATTGAATGGTGCAGATTATCAGACATTTCCATTTGGGACATTAGGTATTAGAGCTCTTTCAAGAAAGACTGCTACCATTATACTTCCATTATTCAGGCTGTCATCTGTCTTTACATAGCCTTCTTTCCTCCTACTTTATTGATAGCCTATCTCTTTCCAAAACTAATTCACACAGCATGAAAAAGAACAAATAGATAAGGTTAATGAAATAACAAAGTCATAGTCAAAAAAGAAAGAGGAAGCAAATCTTCCTATTTTGGCAGTAATAGTAGCTGCATCTGATCATCACATTTGACCCTGAGCTTTCTAGAAGCCAGAGTAAGAGGGAAAATATGGTAAACTACATAGTTCTCATTATCAGAAAAAGAAAAGGATAGCAATTTCTTCAGGAAGACAACTGTCCCAGGCAGTAAGTTCTAAAGCCTTTTTTCAAGGAACCTTATAGAGGCATCAAGCTCCTTCCGTTTTTACAGCAAGTGAAAAGTAGCTTCTAAATGGTTACTTCTTTGACAAAAGTACAAATCAGTGAGGGCAATTCTGCAAGGGGCTAGTTTAAACTAAGGTGTTCCAAGTACCGCGCCTTCCTGTGGTGTAACTTGATACCAGGAGAGTTTTGACACCTCCAGGAATGGATGGATATTGCCTCACTCTTGCAGCAGACCGACCTTTCTATATGTGAGTCCATGTTAGAGGGAAACGACTAATCAGGGTGGTAGTATTTCTCAGTGGTTTGGTAAAGGTCGAACAGGGGAGGAGGTAATAAAAACTAACAGCTAAATAGAGATTGAAGTTCTCAGTGGATTTCCTTTAACCGTCCTAGGGCACCTCTCTATTGGCCTGAATAGCTGTAAATGGATGTCACTGAGGTAGAAGACTTCATTATCCTTATTAATTACGTTCCAGCTCTGGCCCTCTGTTCCTCTGAGCTCTCGCCCTGGGCAAACAGCCCAGTTAAGCAGCTGTCCAGGAGCTCACCTGCAGCTCCAGCTTGCACAGTGATGCGGTCAGCGAGGAGCAAATGGGGGTCCCTGTGCCATAGGTGGTGAGGGCACCGGACTGCAGGGTAAGTTCTCGGAGAGGAGTTCTCATAGCTGGTTTTCCCTGAGAATGAAAGCGAGAAGAGAGCGAGTGTGAGGAAGACCGGGCTCTGCCCGCCCGCCCTTGCTCCCTCCGCAAAAAGCCCCTATGAGGCGATAAGAAGAATAGGCTCCCACCCCAGACGTGAGAAAGCGGCAGGGCGAACAAAAAGACTCCATACGCTCCCCCACCCCCAAGCTCAACCCAGGTTTCCAGGACATTCGGCACCGCCAGCGCTCCCGCCCCACTAGCCCCGGCCCAGCTCTGTCTCCACCAGAGTTCTTCCACTTACGGGTTGCGGCGAAGGCGACAGGCTGAGGCTCAGGTTTTTCACCCGCCACATCTTCAACACAGAAGGCAGACGGATCACCTCTCAGACCAAACCGGGTACGCCATATTCATCCGCCGCCTTTATTTGAACCTGTTTCGCGCTTCCCGATTGGCTGCATCAGACGGGCGCATCCGCTCCGGGCCGAGCCCTGGGGGTGGGCGGGGCCGACGTTGGCCACGCCCCCGCCCGTCCTACAGTTGGCGCCCCCTCGGGACCAAACCCCCGCCGCAGACGCGGGTGGGAGGTCAGGACGTGGGCCTCGCCCAAGGCGGGTCTTGCGTCCTCACATCGAGGAGGACACCAAAGGTAGCTGAGAGTCCAGGAGTCCACCCTTCCTGCTTCCTCTGGCCTTCCTCAGGCCTTGTCAGAAAAGTTGTCTCCCTGGCCTGGCCTTAGGAAGTGTCTCCTCGGGTTTCCCTTGGTTACCTTCCGCGTCAGCCTTGACAGGAAAGGGCCGGCCAGGGACCCTCGCAGGGAACGGTGAGCGGAGCGGTATTTTCGTCGGCTTGGGCGGTCGGCGCGTGGGTCCCACGTCTGTGGTGGCCTGAGACCGGGTTCTCAACCTGGGGTGTAATGCCTCTTCAGAATTTCTGGGCTTTTCTTGGGACTAACGTTAGGTCGTGCAACAAATTTACTGGAATAATAGCTAACATATACTGAACATTGATGATGTGCCTGGCGCTGTTCCAAACGCTTTATGTATATTAACTCGTTTAATCCGCATTAAGAACCCGCATAAATATCCCCATTTTAGAGAAGAAGGAACTGAGACCGAGAGAGGGCAATTTGCCCCAGGTCCCACAGATAGTAAATTGCAGAGCCAAGCTTCCAACCCACACTACCAACCAACTACTACGTTCTCCTGCCTCTTGAGTCTGGATGGGAAATCTATTAAATGCAGAATTGATTTTCTGAAAACAGCCGAAAGATAAGTATTAAGTTAATTGTTTATGATAGTGTGTGTTCGTTTGAACACTCACAGCACCTTATTTACACTCTGGAAGTCTTAATGAATTGTGGACAGATGGCAATCCCAAGAAGAGGAACTACTTTGGGAAGCAGAGGCGGAAGGATCACTTGAGGCCAGGAGTTTAAGACCAGCCTGGGCAACATAGCGAGACCCCGTCTCTGCAAAAAAATGAAAAAATTAGCCGGGCGTTGGTGGTGCCCGCTGTAGTCCCAGCTCCTTGGGAGGGGATGGCCTGAGCCCAGGAGTTCGGAGTTACAGTCAACTATGACCACTCCACTGCACTCCAGCCTGGGTGACACAAAGCAAGACGCTGTCTCTAAACAACAAAGAGGAGGAACTATAATATAATCTATTATAAACTGCAGGGCCATCAGGGGACGGGCTCCTCTAGAACTGTGTTGTCTAGTACTTTAGCCACTTCTAATGTGGCTAGTCTAAGTTGAGATGTGCTATAGGTGTAAATACTGCACACACTACATTTCACAGATTGTGAAAAAAAAGAAAGTAAAATATTTTTAAAATTTATTTTTTTGAGACAGGGTCTTGCTCTGTTGCCCAGGCTGGAGTCAGTGGCATCATCATAGCTCACTGCAACCTCAAACTCCTGGGCTCAAGCGATCCTCCTGCCTCAGCCTCCATAGTAGCTGGGACTACCGGCAGGAGCCACCATGCCCAGCTAATTTTTTTGTATTTTTTTGTAGAGATGGGGTCTCACTCTTGCTCAGGCTGGTTCCAAACTCCTCACCCAAGCAATCTTCCCACTTCAACTTCCCAAAGTGCTAGGATTACAGGTATGAGCCACCGTACTCAGCCAAAATATCTTATTTTTTAATGTTGATTGCATGTTGAAACATTTTAGATATATTGGGTTAAATAAAATACATTAATTTCATCTTTTTAACTTTTTTAAAAAGACAGGGTCTCACCATGTTGCCCAGGCTGCTATGAAACTCCTAACCTCAAGCCATCCTCCCAAGTTGCTGGGATTGCAGGCATGAGGCACCGCAACCAGAGTTTTTTAACTTTTTGAATGTGGCTACTAGCAAATTTTAAATTACTATGTGACTTAATTATATTTCTATTGGACAGCGCTGCTCTAAAAACAAAATGGTTCCAGCCTGCAGGAACTAGAGATTAACAGTGGCTTGAATGAAAATGGGGAGGAAGACGATATAAGAGGACAAACTTGAGCTTGGGATTGCCCAAGACTCAGCAGAGGGGATTCCAAGGGGTAAGTACTTGTGGTCAATCAAAAGACCTAGCAAATAAGACAAGGGTGGAAAGTGGCAGAAAAGCCAAGACACAAAACTCTAAGTGCCAGTAATAAAGGCTTGTTATAGGAACGTGTGAATTGGAATGCTTAGTCCTTGTTGCAGTTGGTATGTCAGAAGACAGGTGGTAGCTAAAGGTATATGGTGCTTCCTGCAACAAATCAGGATGGATAGGGAGGGGTAGATGAGAATGAAAGTGCCACTGTAAATAGGTAACATAAAAAGAATTAATTTGTTGATACTGTTGTTTTGCATGATTTTAAAAATCTGCAATTTTATAATTTTTCAAATTATAAAAATACTAGATACTGGTTATAGCAAGTGAAACAATACAATGCAAAGATGTATTAAAGACAAAGCCGCCCCCATCCATTCTATCCTCCAACGGTAAGCAGTTGTCTGTACAGTTTCATAAAAACACATACACAAACATATAGAGATTTTGTTTATTTACAAACCACACACACACACACACACACACACACACATCTTTTTCCCTAAAATTAATTGATCTACAGACTGGTGTGTCTGGGATTGAGAGCCAATGCCTTTATTTTCTCTTTTTTTCTCTTTCTTTTTCTGCTTGCATTATTCCTCTCTCCTATCCAAGTTCTCTCACAGATTCTCTTTCTCATTTTCTCTCTCTCTCTCTCACACATGTGGGAAAGAAAGAAGTCTTACCCTTCTGCATCTTTGTCCTCAGTGTCTTGTATAAAGCCTTCCAAGCCAACTGATACAAATCTAATTAATTCGTTACTTCATATTCCTTGCCCTTTTTAAAAAATAGGTTCTTTTCTATTTTGTAAGAGTTTCTTGTTAGACATTAACTCTGTCATCACATTGCAAATATTAATTTTTAGATCTATTTTTTTGCCCACTGATTTTATTAATGGTATCTTTGGCAATACAAAGATAAAATTTTCACATGGTCAAGATGTTTATCATTCATGCATCAAATTTTTATGTAAGTAGGTATGTCTTTTTCTTTTATAATGCTTTCATTTTCTTTTTCTTTCCCTCTTTTTTTTTTTTTTTTTGAGACAGTCTCACTCTGTTGCCTGGGCTAGAGTGCCACGGCATCAACCTAGCTCACAGCAACCTCAAACTCTTGGCCTCAAGCAATCCTTCTACCTCAGCCTCCCAAGTAGCTGGGACTACAGGCATGTGCCACCATGCCCAGCTAATTTTTTCTCTATATATTTTAAATGTCCAGCTAATTTATTTCTATTTTTAGAGACAGGGTCTCGCTCTTGCTCAGGCTGGTCTCAAACTCCTGAGCTCAAATGATCCACCAGCCTCAGCCTCCCAGAGCACTAGGATTACAGGCATGAGACACCGCGCCCAGCCAGCGCTTTCGTTTTCTATCTTGGTTTAGATATCTCCCTCTATCCTTTGATCTTCTAGCTCTAGTCTCCCAGATGTTCTAAGAATTTTAATGTTTTGGTGACCACATTTAAATCTTTAATCCATCTGGAATTAAGTTTTATATATGATATAAAATAGGAGTTCAACTATTTAAAAAGTTACAGTTTAAAAGTTTTAAGATTAGAGATTTTGTAAAAATCCAATTATGTAACATAAATAAGCAACTCTGAGAAGTATCCACCAGACAGTCCAATGAGAACTCAAGGATAAAATTGTGGAATTATTAATATTAGCCTTGCTGCTGTGTATAATGGAATATTGAATGAAGGAGGCAGTGTGACAATTACTAATCAATGCGGTTCCCTGTATCAGCAAAACTAATGGAGAGGCCAATGAAATCTAAAATAATATGTTTTCAGAATATAAGCAAAACCAAGTAGTATGCTTTTTTGTAAAGAAAATAATCATTCCTGGCCGGGTGTGGTGGCTCTAGCCTATAATCCCATCACTTTGGGAGGATCATTTGGGGCCAGGAGTTTGAGACCAGCCTGGACAACACAGGAACAACCCATCTCTACAAAAAATATTCAGGGTGTTTATCCAATGCGCAGCTCTGGTCTCCACAACTTTTAAAAAAATGTAATAAAGATATAAACGTGTCTAAAGAGAAACAAATGAGATAAAAGGATGAAAGATACATTATTTTATTATTTATATCCCAACCTGATTCCAAAAAGGCTTACAAAGATGCAAATAATTTAGTAATATAGAAAAATTAAAACTTAGAAAAATGAGAATAAGGAAAATAAAGGTAGAAAAGAGAAAAGGAAGATGCAACCAAGAACATGACTAGCACACAAAATACATAAACACTTGAAGGCAGGCCACAAATTGAGCTCTAAATGGTCTAGCATCAATACAAAGAGAAAAATACAGTCAACTGAATATTCAGTATCCTTCAGGTAAAAACCAAATAGCAATTCAGGAAAAGCACAACTGGGTCCAGAGAAAATTTCTCTCATACATCATTAAATATCACATCATAAATTGTAATGATAAACACCCTTTACAGTATCCACAGCAATTACATTTCATGGACATTTTCATATGCATTGCCAAAATGCAATCCAGAAAAGGAATTCTCCAGAGACCAATAAAATGCCAGCTATGTACAGGGAAAATGTGGCTTAATCTCGAAACAGAATAAATAAATAAAAGTACACAGAATATTCTCCAGACTCTGGTCTGCAGAGAGATCAGATATAACTGAATAATAATATGGTGTAGATCAAAACGTATTTTCCCCTGAAATCTCTGACCAAAAATGAAACTTTTGAGAAGTTAAAGTGAAAAGAAGTCATAAGAGCCAGAAATGTATAGAAAATCAAAATCCATATGATTTTCCTTATTAAAGGAAAAGGTTCTTGAGATACATCTCTAACCTTAAATCTTTTTTTTTTTTTTTTTTTTTTTTTTTGAGACAGAGTCTTGCTCTGTCACCTGGGCTCAAGCAATCATCCTGCTTCAGCCTCCTGAGTAGCTGGGACTACAGGCGTGTACCACCACACCTGGCTAATTTTTCTATATTTAGTAGAGATAGGGTCTCACTCTTGGCCCAGAATGGTCTCAAACTCCTGACCTCAAGTGATCCTCCTGCCTCAGCCTCCCAGAGTGCTAGGATTACAGATGTAAGCCACCACTCCCGGCCTCTAACCTTAAATCTTAATCCCTTGGTTTGTCCACCAGAAACTGAATCCTGAGCTGTCTAGGGGAAATGATTAGTTTAATAATTCTTATGTTTTTCAAAGAGGTTTGGTTTTGGAAAAGATTTGAATAGCTGTTCTAATTAACTCCAGAGAAGACAATTAATCCACTCATGTTTCAGTTTCTATTTTCTTCCTCACATTAGGCTATGAGAGTCACTTTTCAGTTTTTAAAAATAAGATTTATTGCATATGTCCTAAAGACCCCAGATCATATTTTTTAGCTGCGTATTTAGAGGATGAAATACCAGCTTTTGAGGTCTTTGAAAAACATTCATACTGCTTCTGACAAGCCTATTAAACACATCAGTAGCACCTTGGGAGCCCATAAAGTGTCATTATTGGTCAAGAAGGGAAACGTGGTGGAGAACAAGAGGGAAAAGTGGAAGCAGTTCTGGCTGACAGCTTGAAGGTAAGAGCACTGGAGAAGTGAAGCAAAGGAAAAGACAATGAGATAGTTATTGGTGGATCCAGGCACCAGGTATCCTAAATTCCAAACTAATACTCTTAACCACTCTTTTGAAAACCATTAATTCTTATTTTTAGTATTCAGGGTTTTTATCCAATGTGCAGCTCTGGTCTCTACCACTTTAAAAAAAATGTAATAAAGATATAAATGTGTCTAAAGAGAAACAAATGAGATAAAAGGATAAATGATACATTCTTTTATTTATTTATATCCCAACCTGATTCCAAAAGGCTTACAAAGATGCAGATAATTTAGTAATATAAAAAGATTAAACCTTAGAAAAATGAGAATAAGGAAAATACCTTGATCTGAGATTTTTTTTTTTAGAGCAGGGTCCCACTCTTGCTCAGGCTGGTCTCGAACTCCTGAGCTCAAGCAATTCTCCCCCAACCTTGGCTTCCCAGAGTGCTAGGATTATAGGCCCAGCCAATCTGAGATGTTGATTTGAGAGGTGGGTTGTATAATGGGGAAGTATAGAAGAGAGGCTCAAGCAGTCACAGGGCAGACCAGGAAGGACTCCAAATCACAGTCAAAGTCACTGAAGGGCATGGACTCTGATGGACTGGGCTGGGTAGCTTGTGTCTCCATGACAAAGTTCACTGGCTGCTTCTGCAGGAGCTCTGGGTCAAAGGCCACACCCCGAAAGAAAGGGTGGACCTGGAAGTGATGCAGGTAACGCAGACGGTGGAGGGGGTTCTGGCATAAGAGCTGAAGGAAACAGAGAATGAAAGATGAGGGGCTGGGACAGGGAAGAGACTGAACAGAGAAGATGGAAAAGGAGAAAGAAGTTCATGGAGCTACAGAAAGCAACAAGAACCCTAAAGAGTGGAAGACTTGTAAATGAGGGAGAAACAGGCTAATTTGGGGCAAAGATGGAAATATAAAGGAGGTGTATTTGTGAGTTTTCAGATGGTAAGAGTGCAGCACTGGTCCACTGTCTCAGAAGGGACCCTCTGTTCTGGATGGGGAGGAGATTTGGGGGACCAGGAACTCAGGAATGAAATCTGAAGTACTGGTTAGAGGACAAGTAGTTAGGTGGTTAAATTGGAGATCCCTCCCCCAAATTAATCACATGAATGGGGAAATACCATTTCAGTGATAATGGAAAAGGAGCATGAATGCTTTGACAGTCAAAAAGGAAAGTAGTGCTCACCCTTACCTCATGGAGCAGGAGTGAGAGCTCCTGGTTAAGAGAAGCTGGGATCTCAGAGTCACAGTGGGTTACACGTGCCAACATGGCCACATGATCTTTCTCTGCAGCCACTGGAAACTGAGTTAAGAGGGTTGGGGATATGGGTAGGATGTCATTCCTTAGTAGGAATAAGGCAAGATTTCCTAAGGTCTTACTTCTTCCCACCACAGGGCAAAGGTTCTCTTTTCTTTGCCCAACACTACTCCCATTCTCTCACCTTTCCAGTTGCCAGAGAGAAAAGCAAGACACCCAGGGACCACCAATCAGCAGCATGGTTGTAAGGTCCTCCACTCAGGACCTCGGGGGCTACAGATTTGAAAGATACTCATCATTGACATCCTTTGGCTATCCTCCTGCCCAATGCTTACCCACCAGTTTTAGCTTCTCTCACCCATGTATTGCAGAGTACCACAGATGGTATAGGCTCGGGCTCCTTGGCGCAGGTGGCGGGACAGACCAAAGTCTGTCAGTTTCAGATGGCCTATGAAAGAAGATAAGGCTTCACCACCACTCTGTTCCACCCCCATCAGCCATGATTTATTCCCAAACTGACGTACCTCTCATCCTGGAGCTAGGGAAGAGGATAAAACATACCTCGTTCATCCAGAAGGATATTCTCCATCTGAGAAATCACAAGTGAGAAGTTACTGTTCTTTCTCTTCCTTTCAACTCTCTTTCATCATGTATGTCCCCCAGATGAAGAAGATACCCTACTCAGCACTCAAATCTATAGTTGGAGAGCCCTTGCCCAAATCCTTGGCACCCATGGGGGCCCAAAGGTCAATTATTCTTAGCTTCCCTCCTTCTTGGAACTTCTCACTGAAGCTCCTTCTCAGACAAAGGAAAAAAGTACTTTACCTTCACGTCTCGATGGATGATGCCCAAGTCATGGAGATAGCCTGTGGATGACAGCAAGCATGGGGTGTGCTGAAGGTCTCCTGCCCTTTCCAGTTTCCCTGGTAGTCCCCACCTTATCCCTGTCTTTTCACCTCTGGAGTTAATATCAATTATCTTCTCTTTCCCTCCCAACTTAATTCTTCCCTCCCCATTTCCTTTACCACTGTTTCACTTACACAGCACCAGGACAAGCTCTGCAGCAAAGAGACGAATGGAAGCCTCAGGAAAGCAGCCAACAGCCAACCACAGGGAGTAAAGATCTGTGCTGCAGTAGCTACACACTGCAAAGCACCAGAAATCTAGGCAATGTTTGGAGGCTACAATGCCTGGGCTCAAGGCATTGCAGGCCTCCTGCCCAAACTGATGCCACCCGCTGTTCCCTCTCCCTTTGGGATAGAGAGGTGCCATAAGAAAGGGAACAAAGGCAGTACAAGCCAAAAGAGGTAATCTCAGGTGGGGATTATGATAGAAGGACCCTTGGGGATGAGGAGGGAGGCCAGTCACTCACTAATGAAGAGGTGCCGTTTTCCCTGCCAGCTGTCCCCCAAGCTGTGTACAAAAGGATGGTTGACCTGTCGCTAGGGACAAAGAAAACAGGAAGTTAGGGAGGAACAGGGTCATTGAGGATAAGGCAGCCTATAAATCAGGGTTTACCTAGTTGTACAGAAAGGAGTTGCTGCCTCACATCTCAGGTCAGAAGAACTCAGTAATTGGGACTGCCTGTGTGGTAATCCTGGAAACAGCATGCTACTAAAGAATACACTTGGCCATGCCTAAGAGATTTGCCTGGCAGGACCTGGAAAAACTGTGTTGATAGCTGCTTTTCCCAGGATCTACCTTGGCGGTAAAACTAGGTTGAAGCAGATGGAGGCAGAACCAGGAAAACGAGGAAAGTTGGACAAGAAAGGTGCTTTCCCTACCTGTGGTTTAACTCTTCCCACAATCCTTTCCAGGACTCTGTACATACCTGGATGCTAACCTCCTCTTTGCACTGCCTCACAGTGTCCCTCTGTAGGACCTTTACCTTGGGTACCACCTATAAAAGGAGAGGAGTGATGACTCAGAGAATAGTGCTGTTGAATTGTTTATTCCTCCCATCCTCTCTGGAAGAAAAATTAGAAGCAGGAACTAAACAATAATGTGGCTGAGTACCTAGGTCCCTACCTTCACTGCGAATACAGCTTTCTGGGCACAATCAAGCACCTTGAGGACAATTCCAAAGGAGCCTTTAGCCACAAGGCCTAAAATCTGTATAGAGAAATGGAAAACAGGGCAATTTAGACAGGTTGTTTCTAGATTTCTCTCGAAGACTGAAACTCTTCTCAGGAATTCTATTGACCTACCTTCAGCTGCTGCTGCCCCCTAATGGGCCTAATGGGAAACTCCGGTAGAAAGAGGTTGATGAATTGAGGTACTGGCCACTCAGATAGAGGCTTCTCTACCAGCAGTGGGGCTGGCTCTAGGGACTCCCCATGCAGGCACTGATGCCCCCGTAGTTCCCACAGCTCTTCCAGACCTGACCTGATGGTCCCCACACCTGACCAGAGGCTCTTCCAGGGGCCCTGGATGTTGCCACCCTGCTGAGAACCAAGGGAGCCACTCTAAACCTGATCCTGAGGCATTGCAGGTTCTGCCCAATTTAGCAGCCATTCCCTCCCCTCAAATCTCAACCCCTAGAGGTATACTTTTGAATACCAGGCAAAATTCCCATGACCCTTGCTTTCTGTTAAGGCCTGGATTTCCTGGACACAATTCAAATCCTCTAGAAAAGTAATCGTTGGACATTTTCCTCATGACGCATTAGGAATGCAAAAGCCAGTATTGGATTGTGATGCTTTCACCATACAGCCTCCCTGCCCCACCCCCACATTGGATATCACTGCCATGCTCCTAACCAGGCACTTCCAGGCCTCAAGCCCATGTCTCCCTCATCTCCCCTCAATACACTTCTAGAACCCCACAGCCTACCTTGTGAGGAGCAGCTACCTGGGTGTGCTGCCCCTGCCGACAGCTCACTGCTCCCATCCCCAGCCTCTGCCTCCTCTCTTATTCTACTAAATCTGCTGTCCCAGTTATATAAGCAATTCCTCCCCCTGATGCTGCATTACATGAGCCCCGCCTCTTCCAGTGTGCAGAAACCCATCAGCATGGGGCCAGTGACACACTAGGCCTGGGAATTTTCTGTGATACAGCTTCAGGACAGAGGAGGGACGACACCACCCTCATAAGAGTGGCACCTATAGGATGTGTCTTGGGATGATGGGGAGGGAAGGACAGGCTGAACGCATGCATTCAACATAAAAAGAAAAAACATCAAATTTAAAATATTTTTTTTCTCTTTAAATCATTTTTTTGCCATTCTCCAAGGTATACCCCAGGGGGAACAGTAGGGAATCCATGGCCAGCCCTGGCTCCTATTGCCATCCTCCCAAGTGAGCTTAGCACAGAGATTGGGGAGGGGTCGATTCTTCCAGAACACTAATACCTCTTTCATACAAGGCAGTGGAGTGAGGGACAGAGGATCAGTCCCCTCCCCTCAGCTTCCTGGCACAGACGGAGAGCAGTTACACTTAGAAATATATATATATATTTTTATATATGTCTATAAAAATTTATCGCACTTGATCAGGACTATCTCCCTACCCTTTAAATTGACCCCAAGGGAACAGGGTCCTGCCCTGGGCCCATTCCCTGGGTCTTGCTCTCTTGTCAACTCTCTGACCCTGAGCCTGATCACCGTCAGGAACTCAGCATGACTGTCCACCATGCTCTGCAGGGAACAGGCCAGCTGCTAAAGAGCAATGCCTGCGGGCTTCTGAGCCCAACCAATCCTGGTAGATGAAGGGAAGCCCCTCCCACCCCACAAGTCCTTGGAGCCTCCAAGGCTCCAGAGTCAGATCCTGTACTGCAGCTGCTGGGATCGCCAGATCACTTGCGCCTGCCAAAGATGGACTTCTTGCCAGGGTTCTTGTCGCCCACACTTAAACCGATGAGGAGCCGGGCTTTCTCCTCCTCTTCCTGCTGTTGCATATTCAGGTCTGATTTAGTTTCTAGCTTTCCCCGAACCTCAGACCCTGTTGCAGGCTTCAGCCTTAGCTTCTCTTTGATTACCTGGCAGTTTGGAAAGGAGTGAAAGGAAAGGTAAGTATTAGTAGGACAGGCAGAATAAATCAAAATCAACCAAGTCAACAAAGATTTATTAAACTTTCACGCAAGGCACAATGGGCAATTTATATTATAAAATGGTCTCTGCTTTCAAGAAGCTTACAGTCTAATTAGAATCCATTCCAAACCTGAGGTTGTTAGCCCTCAATTCCCTAAAGTCAATGGTAGTTCACATATATGAATCACTCAGTAAACATTCGATTTAATCATATGGGTGAAGTCATGGAGAGGGCAGGGATAGAAGTCCTTCACTTCATTCACTTGCCCTTTCCCAAGGATATTTGTTTATATATCCTAAAATGAAAGGCTCTTGAACAGAGGATCTGCTTGCCAGCCCCTGCTAACCAAACAGCCATGAGCTCTGGCGGGATACCTGGGCAACCAGGGCTTTGCGGCTGTCCCTTTTGACAGCCATGGCAAAGTCTAGCCATGTCCATGTGTTGTTGTGGTACTCCAGACAGGGCAGCACCAGGTTAAGGTCACCCCAGTCGACACTGTTCTTCTCACCCTGCAAGAGAAGGAGGGGGAAAGGAGAGAAAGAGAGGGGAAAAATACATCAGCTGCCATTTTGAGTCCAAGGAAGTCATCTGAATGCCAGTCCTGCAAAAGCAACCCGTGGTTACTGATTTCCCCTTACTGTAGTCTGGATGTGGTGCTGACTCCTGAGGGGAGCAGAGAGAACAGCATATTTATCACCCATAGCTCAGTTTCATAAGAAACCTGGCTGTCTCCCTGTCTATAATCCCTGATCTTATCAGGTTCCCCTCCCACCTTGTTCTAGAAAGTGCTGGGGAGGTACAGACCTTGTAGCTGACACACAGTGGAACCTGTGGAATCTTTATGTAGATGAAGGAGTTGTTCATGGCAGCTCGCTCTTTCATCTTGTCAATATCATCCACAGGGTGCTAGAAAAGGAAGGAAAGGAGTGTGAGCTCCTGAAACCATCAGAAGAAGAAACTCAGGACCCCAAACATCTCCCTCTCCTTTTATCCCTAGAGTAAACTCAAAGGAAACAAGAAATCCTTAGCTAGGCCAAACAGCCAAACAGAACACCTTAGGACTCTGCCATTTTTTTTTTTTTATCCTGCCATTTTTCTATCATCAGGGGCATGTTTGGTACCTCAGGTGATTTGCGAAATGATCTTCTGACCCCAGAACTCCGAGTCAAGCCCTGTGCCACACCCTTCCCAGGGCCCAGTGGTACTGCATCATCTGTTGCAATCAGCTGCCGAGGCTTCACCACTGGTATTCCTAGGAAAAAGCAAGCACACCAGCTGTCATCCATTCTCTTTCTGAAGCTTCAGCTGTCTCTGGAGCTGTCACCCCATGCTTCTGGTGCTCCACCATAAAAGCTCTTACCAGTAGTCACCAGTTTGGACTTATCCTCTTCATCACCAACTTCATCATCTTCCACACTTCGGCCAGGAAAGAAAAAGCCCATCATTCTATGGAAGAACTGGTGCGTCAGCTGGATGGTGAGAGGCACTACATTTACCTAAAGTGGAAAAATGTCAAAGCAGTTAAGCACAGACACCATCCCTCAGTTTACCTAACCCTAATATAGCATAACATAGCACACAGATAGCCTTTGAATGTCCTTTGTTCCTGGGTCCCCAAGGGACTGTTTACCAACCTCAAAATGCTCCTTCACAGAGATACCCCCAACAGGGGGCCGGACTTTGCTAAAGAGGCGGAGGGCTAGCTGTCGCCCAGACTGGCAAGAACTCTGGGGCCGCAGTACTACCTGTAGGATAAAGAGTAAATAATAGCTCAGCCCAATGTCCTTCCTACCATAAATGAACCCACAAATCCCCTGCGGAATGAGAGGAGAGGCAATGGTCTTGCAAAGCTGGGCAAGCGTTCAACATCTCAGATCAACACACTGTTTCACATAGTGGGTTTAGGCAGAAGGGCCATTATAAATGTCCTCTGCTAGGAACCACATGAATGGGTTAGGAATAAGGAAATAAGACTTGCCTTATAGACAGCATTGGGGAGGAGGTTGTTCATAGTGAACCAGCCCAACTCCAGAAGATGTTCTGCTGTGTCATCAGACTTATTCACCTATAAAGACAAATTTTGCCCTGTCTACTACAATAAACCTTTTTCAGGAGCTTGCTAGAGCATTGCTACATATACTGTTTGTTTTCAGGTTCTCCATAAACCTAATCCCAACCTTTGGTATCTTTTTCAATCTCATACAATCAACACACTCTTTAATCCAGCATTTCTCATGGGTACTACTGGCCAGGGCACTACTGCCCTAGTCATTGTGACATAAAAAAATGTTCTCATTCATTTCCAAGCATCTCTTGTGGGAGAAAGTAATGAATAATGTCTTCTCTCCCATGTCAATGGATAATTGCAGTAAACTGAATATCAGTATTAGAATGCTTCTATTCCAAATTGGACTTGGAAGATTACTTTCCTCTGGACCATACTTCTAGGGGTAGATAATCCTACTGAATGAGAGAAGCATTTGATCAAACTCATCTATATCTGTATCACTTAATATTATAAACAGGTATGTTTAAGGGAACTTTGCTCATGTTCCTAATCATGACCATCATTAATAATCATATAATAATTAGCCCCTTTTTGTTTATCTCTTTTGTGAGTTGGACTTCAACAATAGGTCAGTGCCTCTCAATATAAGCTGTCTTTGGGTGACAGTTGCCCAGATACCTTGCTGTAAAGGAACCTCTGCAGCTCTAGTTCAGCAATTCCCAGCTGTCCATCTTCCTCTGTCAGGCGCCACCGTGCCTGAGCAAAGTAAAACTCAGTGCGACGGACCACACTCACATCTTCTTGCTGCTTTCGCAGCTCCATCTTGTTGGCCCGCTGCAGTTGGAAATCCTTAAAACACCTGTAAGTGGACAGGGGAGCCAAAGGCAATAAGGGAAACAGCAAATGGATTGTGGGTAGGGTGGAATGCTCTAGACTGATTTAGGATGTAGTAAACCCAGAGATTAAACTATTCTGGGATAGCTAGTCCCTAAACTGTTGCACTGGATTTACTGTTCCTGACACCCTAGGTCATGGGAGCACAAATTCCATCTTTAGCTCTATTGCTTCTTATTTTTTTTCAGAGACAGGGTCTTGCTCTGTCATCCAGGCTAGAGTGCAGTGGTGCAATCATCGCTCACTGCAACCTCAAACTCCTGGGCTCCAGCGATCCTCCTGTCTCAGCCTCCCAAGTAGCCAGGACTATAGGCGCATGCCACCATGCTCAGCTAATTTTTTGTTGTTGTTTTAGAGTTAGGGTCTTGCTATGGTACCCAGGCTGGTCCTGAACTGGCCTCAAGAGATCCTTCAGCCTCAACCTCCCAAAGTGCTGGGATTACAGGCATGAGCCACCATGCCTGGCCTTTTTAAAAAAAAAATAGAGATGAGGTCTCACTATGTTGCTGAGGCTGGAGGGCAGTGACTATTCACAGGCCTGATCACAGCTCACAGCAGCTTCAAACTCCTGCCCTCAAGCAGTCCTCCTACCTCAGCCTCTGAGTAGCTGGGACTACTACAGACAGGTACATGGCACCATGCCTGGTTTCTATAGCTTCTTGATAAAGTAGTCTCTTCCCACTAATAACACCTCTGATTGTATCTACAATTGCGTATTGATCAACTTCAAGGTATTTTCAATTCAGATGCACAATATCAAGGCCACAAAAATGATCTTTCCCAACTACCCATTTTTCTTATAGTAGAGCCTTTCTCAGGAGGTTCTCTACTGAGGAACCAAAGGAAAGGCTCTCCCTTCTCAACTTCTTTGGCCAAGTACGGAAATGTTCATTTTGGAAGAGTTGCCTGAATCTACTCCTACAACAGCCTTTGATAATGCACACTAGACCTATACTGTTAGAACATGGGCAAAGAAGAGAAACCACCTTCAGATGAGGTACTGGAAAAGGACAGGGAAAGAATGCCAGGGTACCTGATGAGGATATTAAGCTCTTCACTTTCCAGTTGCAGGCTGGCCTTCTCCTGGTTTAGCTGTAACTGAAGCTTTTGGTTCAGGTCAAGCAGATTCTCATTCTTGCTGTCATCCTGCAAAGACTAGGGAACCAGGATAGGAGAAAATGAGGAGATCTCTCTGGTCCTAGGAGACCTCTCCCGGTCCTCAGACTATCTACAGTGACTACCTTCATGATAGAATACATCTGTTTCTCCAGCTGTCGTATGTGAGCTACATGCTGCCGCACGGCCTCCTGCAGGTGTAATATGCTACTGCGCTGTTCCTCGGGATTGCTAGAGATCTCAAGCTGGAACCTGACCCGCTGCTTCTTCTCACTATGTTCCTAAAGGAACAGAAAGGGAAATGACGAACAATTTTTAAATAGACAAGTCTTGTAGTAAAGTGAAATAGACAAAGGAGTAAGAAATGGGGATCTCTTCTTGATATCTAACTTTGACCTGTCACCATTAGTAACAACAGGGGTAGGTCAATGCAGATGATTTGGCAATGTGGATTTCACAGTAAGCCAGGCCCACAGGGTGGGGATGGAGGCAGAAGTGGGGAGTAGATACTGTCTACTACAGTCCCTGGGACACTCAGATCTTTCTTAGGTAAGTGGAATTTTACTGCTGACTAATAGAGAATATACCAACAAAAAAGCACTTTTCCACTGTGAAGCATGGCTTTTCTTACTGGAGACGAAATAAAGCACAATGTCTGGATATTCCTGTGACACTAACCAGAATTCTGCAAGGGCTCGTGCTCACCTTCCGCTTGGGTTCTACGTGGAGCAGCAGGTTGTTAACGATGTCCAGGATCATGGCATACTGAGCCGGGTTGGTGGAGATTTCTAGCTCGTGGTGGATAAGGGTGAAGGTATCCACAGCCCCTAAGTAATTGTTAGCAGCTAAATAAGACGCTCAAGTTTCTCCCTAAATATCTCCTGCCCACATTTGGTCCATTCCTGTTAGTCAACTCCACAGAATGGCACTAAGAAATGCTCACGGGTAGAAACGTGTTTATTTCAAAATCATAAACAATGCCTATTCATCCTACTTCCCTCCAAGAGTATAGGCTGTTCTCTCATAGCAGAACTTACAAAATGTAGAGCAAAGTGAAATGTTAATGCCAATGCAAAGTGGGACTTTTAATAACTCCATGTCTCAAAACCACTAAGGAAATTACTTTCACAAGTTCCCTAGTCCCCTCCTAAAAGCCTTTCAAGCCCTGAATACCTTCCTGCTTCTTTAGGAGATCTTCCTTTTCCTGGTTCTCATGAACCTCAGGTGGCTTAATCTGAGTTGCTAGTTCAGGATCAATGTCATGGCTGTAACTAATATAGTACATTCGGCAGTTGCAACGTGAAATGATCCGCTGGACTTGCTGGGCTTGCTGTGCCTCAGCTGGCTGGTTCCAATCTGGGAAGACATGGGAAAGAAATAAGAGAAAGATATTCTCAATAAGTTAAGGAGAGAGCCACCTAGCTATGTGTGATGTCTGAGGAACTCCAGTAATATTGGTTTCAACCTAGTCTAGCACAAAATGGTCCTACTCCAGCATACACCGATGTTAAGAATAACAATAGGTAAGGAAATGGGCCCCTTTGGGTACACATTTGCTCCTAACCATCTGACGGGGAGGAAGGGAAGAGCTGACCTGTGGTTGTGGTAACCATGCCGCCCACTGCCTGCCCGCTCTCCATCAGCTCCTGCACAGAGTCCAGACTACGCTGCCGGTGCTCCTCGATATTCTTCACCTACAGACAGAGATGCAGGCACCTTCAGCTCTCAAGGAAACAGTGGATTGCTCTAGCCAATTAGGTCACAGATCTCCGTGTTTCAGATAGTTATAATTACTATCTAGATAGACCTCCACTGCCTGGCATATCTTAATGGATCTCCCATGGTAGGGGACATACTGGGCTCTCTCTCTTGCCCCAAACCACTCAAATTCTCCAACCCACTTGAGTTACATGCACACTTTGCCAGGCCTGCAGGTCTCGAGCCAGAAAAACAATGAGATAGGTTAAAATTAAATTCTGCCACGGGCAAAATAGTTCATTAAAAAAAAAAACTAGGCCGGGCACGGTGGCTCACACCTGTAATCCTAGCTCTCTGGGAGGCTGAGGCGGGCAGATTGCTTGAGCTCAGGAGTTCGAAACCAGCCTGAGCAAGAGCGACACCCCGTCTCTACTAAAAATAGAAAGAAATTAATTGGACACCTAAAAATATATAGAAAAAATTAGCTGGGCATGGTGGCACATGCCTGTAGTCCCAGCTACTCGGGAGGCTGAGGCAGGAGGATCGCTTGAGCCCAGAAGTTTGAGGTTGCTGTGAGCTAGGATGACGCCACGGCACTCTAGCCCAGGCAACAAAGTGAGACTCTGTCTCAAAAAAAAAAAAAAAAAAAACTAAAAAACTTTCCTACTCATTTTGGAGTAGGAACACATATTTGTGTTCTTGCTGTTTTCTATTTTCAGACAGTTAACTACTCTGACACTATTGCCATGGGAGAAGGGGACTAAATTCTTGATTCTGTCAACCTGAAGTCAGAGTGAATAACAGAATGAGTGATATGGGAAGACCACAGCAGTAAGATCAAGGCTTCAGGATGGCAGATCTGCCAAGTCACAAAAAAAGTCATATAGAAAAGGCAAGATCAAAGTCCCTCCCTCCTAAGTCAAGGGCAGTCCACTCTAATAGCTTATCCCGCCCACCTCTGCATGAGTAGTTAACACCTTTGCCTACCTCCTATTACTACTGGTAAAGAGCACTGCTTGCCTGAATGAACCACAGTTCATATATCAGCATGGCCTCTCATATTACCTGGCCCTTACTCAGCTTGACATCTGATCTAAATGCTCAATTACCTCATGTAATTATACTTAAGGTTGCTGGATTAATCCCTAAATCCTTGGTGTAAAAAGCATGAGCCAGGGAGGTGAGAAGAGGAATCATCTTATAACCATCAGATCCTATAATAACTTTGATAATATTATACCCTAGAAATTATAATGAAAATTCAATTGTACCAAGAAGCTGAAAGAAAATTCACAATCTTGCAAAGCAATGACAAGCTCTTTCACTGGTCTCTGCTAACTGCTCACAATCTTACCATCTAACAGATATATTATCTTGCCACAAGTTAGACCTCCCCAGACATACTGACTTTAAAAAAATAAGACTACTTTCCATCTGAATAAAGCTTTATATATTTCAAAGCACTTTCTCATTTGATCCTTTCAACAATCTTGTCAGGGTGAAGTAGTAACTCCATTTTACAAATAAAGGTGACAGGTTCAAGGGCTTATGGCTACTATAATGGCAAAGCTGTCACTGGAACTCATATATCCTTAATAAACAAAGTCTCGGCTGGGCGCGGTGGCTCACGCCTGTAATCCTAGCTCTCTGGGAGGCCGAGGTGGGCGGATCGTTCTGAGCTCAGGAGTTCGAGACCAGCCTGAGCAAGAGCGAGACCCCATCTCTACCAAAAACAGAAAGAAATTAATTGGACAGCTAAAAATATATATAGAAAAAATTAGCCGGGCATGGTGGTGCATGCCTGTAGTCCCAGCTACTTGGGAGGCTGAGGCAGGAGGATTGCTTGAGTCCAGGAGTTTGAGGTTGCTGTGAGCTAGGCTGACGCCACGGCACTCGCTCCAGGCAAGAGAGTGAGACTCTGTCACAAAAAAAATAAAATAAAATAAATAAATCAATAAAAAATAAAAAAAAAAAAAGAAATCATTAAAAAAAAAGAAGAAGCTGTCCT